>PVIY010013185.1:0-54041 GCA_004026745.1 Myrmecophaga tridactyla
TTTACCCTCTATCTTTCCTTCTAGTGTCATACATGTCCCTAGCCTTCATCTTTCAACCATACTCACACTCAGCATTGTTCATTATACTTACAATATTGGGCTACCATCACACAGTATCGTACTATCCATTTCTGCATCTTTACAATTAACCTTATTGAACATTCTCTACTCCAGCATCAAAAGCCCAATCTCTACCCTCTTTCTGTCTCCTAATAAACTATGTTCTCAACTTTAACTCTGAGTTTGCTCATTATATTTAGTTCATATTAGTGAGACCATACAGTATTTGTCCTTTTGTTTCTAGCTTATTTCACTCAACATATGTCCTCAAGATTGTTGCATGAGTCATAACTTTATTTCATCTTACAGCTGTGTAGTATTCCATTGTACGTATATACCACAGTTTGTTTAGCCACTCTTCTGTTGATGGACATTTGGGCTGTTTACATCTTTTGGAGATTGTGAATAATGCTGCTGTAAACATAGCTATGCAAATGTCTGTTCATGTCCCTGCTTTCAGTACTTGCAAGTATAAACCTAATATGGGGATTGCTGAATCATGCAGCAATTCTATATTTAGCTTCCTGAGGAGCCATCAAACTGCCTTCTAGAGTGGCTGCACCAATCTACATTCCTACCAATAGTTAATTATGTGTGCCTATTTCTCCATATCCTCTCCAGCACTTGTAGTTTTCTGTTTTGTTTTGTTTTTAAATAATGGCCATTCTAGTAGGTGTGAGATGATATCTCGTGGTTTTGATTTGCATTTCCCTAATAGCTACTGAAGTTGAGCATCTTTTCATATGCTTTGGTAAAAGTGTCTATCCATGTCTTCAATTTTTTTAATTGGGCTGTCTCTTTGTTGTAGAGTTGTAGGATCTCTTCATATTCTGGATATTAAACCTTTATTTGATATGTGGTTTCCAAATATTGTCTCCCATTGGTAGGTTGCCTTTTTTACCTTCCTGACAAAGTCCTTGAATGTGCAAAAGTAATCAGTTTTGAGGAGATCCCATTTACCTATTTCTTCTTTTATTGCTTACACTTTGGGTATAAGGTTTAGGAAACCATCTCCTATACAAGATATTTCCCTACATTTTCTTCTAAAAGTATTATGGCCTGTTCTAGTTTGCAAGCTGCCAGAATGCAATATACCAGAAATGGAATGGCTTTTACAAGGGGGAATTTATTAAGTTGCATTTTTACACTTCTAATGCTGTAAAAATGTCCACATTAAGGCAAGGCTATGAAAATCTCCGAATTAAGGCACCAAGAAGAGGTTACCTTCACTCAAGAAAGGCCGTTGAAGTTCAGGGTTTCTCTCAGCTGGAAGGACACAGGGAAACATGGTGATGTCTGCTAGCTTTCTCTCCAGGCTTCTTATTTCATGAAGCTCCCCTGGGGATGTTTTCCTTCTTCATCTCCAAAGGTCTCTGGCTGCATGGGCTCTGGTGGCTTTGTGGATCTGAAGCTTTGTCCAAAATGTTTCCTCTTTTAAAGGATTCCAGGAAACTAATTCAGACCTACCTGGAATGGGCAGAGTCACATTTCCCTCTAATCAATGGTTAATACCCATAACTGGGCATGCCATATCATTCAGTGGTAGAATGCTTGCCTTCCATGTGGGAGCCCCAGGTTGATTCCCGGACGATGCACCCCCCCACCCCCCAAAAAGAAAAGGCTGCCTCCACAAGATGCATCAGGATTAAAACATGACTTTTCTAGTGTACATAATCCTTTCAAACTGGCACATGGCCTTAGCTCCAATGTTTAGGTCTTTGATCAATTTTGAGTTAATTTTTGTGTAAGGTGTGAGATATGGATCCTGTTTTATTCTTTTGCATATGGACATCAAGTTCTCCAAACACCATTTGTTGAAGAGGCTGCTCTGTCCCAGTTGGGTTGGCTTGTCTGCCTTATCAAAGATCTATTGTCCATAGATGAGACGGTCTATTTCTGAACACTCAATTTGATTCCATTGGTCAGTATATCTATTTTTATGCATGTACCATGCTGTTTTGACCACTGTAACTTTTTTTTTTTAAACATGGGCAGGCACTGGGAACTGAACCCGGATCTCTGGCATGGCAGGCAAGAGCTCTGCCACTAAGCCACAATTGCCTGCCCCACTGTAGCCTTGTAATATGCTTTAAAGTCAAGTAGTGTGAGATTCCCCATTTCATTTTTCTTTCTCAAGATATTTTTAGCTATTCAGGGCACCCTGCCCTTCCAAATAAATTTGGTTGTTGGTTTTTCTATTTCTAAAAAATAAGTTTTGGGAATCTAATTGGTATTGCATTGCATTTGTAAATCAATTTGGGTAGAACTGACCTCTTCACTATATATATAGTCTTCCAAACCAGGAACATGGAATATCTTTCCATTTATTTAGGTCTTCCTTTATTTCTTTTTGCAATGTTTTGCAGTTTTCTATGTATAAGTCTTTTGTGACCTTGGTTAAATTTATTCCTAAATATTTTATTCTTTTGGTTGCTATTGTAAGTGGATTTTTTTCTTGCTTTCCTCCTCAGATTGCTCATTACTAGTGTACAGAAACATTACTGATTCTTTCATGTTAATCTTGTATCCAGTCACTTTTCTGTACTTGTTTATTAGCTAGAGCTACAGCTTTGCTGTAGATTTTTTTTTTGATTTTCAATATATAGTATCATATCATCTATAAACAGTGAGAGTTGTACTTCTTCCTTTCCAATATGGATGCCTTTTATTTCTTTTTCTTGCCTAATTCTATAGCTAGAACTTTCAGCACGTTGAATAGCAATGGTGACAGTGGGCATCCTTGTTTTGTTCCTGATCTTAGAGGGAAAGCTTTAGTCTTTCTCCATTCGATTTGATGCTAGCTGTGTTTTTTTCATATATTCCCTTTATCAGGTTGAGGAAGTTTCCTTTTATTCCTGTCCTTTGAAGTGTTTTCATCAAGAAAGGATGATGAATTTTATCAAATGCATTTTCTGCATCAGTCGAGATGATTATGTGATTTTTTTTCCCCTTTGATTTATTGATGTGGTGTATAACCTTAATTGACATTCTTGTGTTGAGCAACCTTGCATACCTGGAATAAAATCCATTCATTTAATGTGTTGCTGGCTTCAATTTGCAAGTATTTTGTTTGGGATTTTTGAACCTGTATTCATTTTAGAGATTGTCTGTAAATTTCTTTTGTTGTAATATCTCTGTCTGGCTTTGGTATTAGGGTCATGTTGGCGTCATAGTTTGAATTAGGTAGCTTTCCCTCCTCTTCAATTTTTTTTGAAGAGTTTGAGCAGGATTGATACTAATTCTTCTTTGAATGCTTGGTAGAATTCACATGTGAAGTCATCTGGTCCTGGACTTTCCGTTGTTGGGAGGTTTGTGATGACTCATCCAATCTCCTTACCTGTGATTGTTTGTTGAGGTCTTCTATTTCTTCTCCAGTCAGTGTTGGTTGTTTATGCTTTTCTAGGAAGCTACCTATTTCATCTAAGTTGGCTCGTTTGTTAGCATATAGTTGCTCATAGTATCCTGTCATTATCTCTTTTATTTCTGTAGGTTCAGTAGTTATATCCCCCACTCTCATTTCTGATTTTATTTATTTGCATCCTCTCTCTCTCTCTCTCTCTTTTGTCAGCCTAGCTAAGGGTCCATCAATTTTATTGATTTTCTCAAAGAACCAACTTCTGGTTTTGTTTAGTCTCTCTATATGGGTTGATTTTTGCAACAGCTTACTGTTGCCATTCTCCTACTGTTTCTTTGTCTTTTAAACTTTTGCTCACATCTCCCTCCACCCCATCTTGTCCCAAAGTGTTCATTTCCTCTTGCATCAAACCTCTAGCAGTTTGGATGCTGTCTATTTCTGTTCTTAAGGGGGGTCTGCTGCTAGCTAAGGGGTGCAGTGGGATATGCATGTGTGTGTTTGTGTGTGTGTGTGAGAGAGAGAGAGAGAGAGAGAGAGAGAGAGAGAGAGAGAAGGAGTTGGTGGTCTTTTCCAAAGTATGGCCTCAAAATAGAGAATCTAAAAAACATTTTGACTTTTCATACCAATAAATAAATTTCCTGCCAGCATATCTCTGCTATATTCTTATGCTAAACAGCTGTCTTCCTCCTTGCCATCTTTGACTCCTTACAAAGAAAATCCTTGTTACAAAGGCTTCCTTCTTTTACCCCAGCCTAGGTAGATACTAGCTTATGGAAAGGGAGAGAGAGATAAATCCATCACATGAAATTTTTATAAAATGTGTAGGGAGTATGTAATGGATGAATGATGAATAATCCTCATGATTAATTGGTTACTTGGTTGAGAAAAGTTGAACAGCTAAGGAATTATATTAGCACCTATATCTTAAAGCCACAGAAACATTGAGATATATATTAATGAGCTGATGGGAGCAACATTGAACTTAAAAAAATAAAGCTGCCTGTCATTAGGAAAATATGAGACCACCAACGTAAAAAAAAAAAATCAATCTTTAAATTTAACTTTTGAAATGTTCAGCAAATGTCTTTTCTTTTTTGCTTTACTGAATTTGGTAAAGAATGTTTCCAAAAGCACTTAGAGTTTCAGAACTCCTGGACGCACACATAGACAAAGAAAGAAAACCCAGTACAGAACACATTTAAGTGGGGGGAAATGTAAGAACTATACTGCCCAAGCTCAAAACCTGAAAACTGACTTGCAGAAGATGAGTGACACCCAGGACATCTGTTTTGTAGGGTGTGAACCATTTCTGCCCTGAGCAGGAGAAAACACACTATCCCAGCACAAAAACTTCAAAATAGTTTCATTAGCTCATTTTAAGAGCCTTGTCACACTCCCAATGAGGAATCAGTAATTTCTACTTAACAGATAAAATCAGTCCCTTCTGGCTCTGATCCAGAGTACAAAAATTGAAATCCATATGTCCAAACCCCTCTAAGGACATTGAGGAAGTCCTAACAAGGAGGGAAAAGAAATGTCCCTGTATTCCCAGAAAAGCTAGTGGGATAGCTGTTGTTATTGGTGAGAATTTGATTGACCTGATTATGTCCAAGTTGCTTTGGCTGAATGAAGCAGGTAAAACATTATTGGAAAGGCTCTTTATAGAGTTCCCTCGCTTAGCAGTGGGCTGCAAAATAAAGACAGCTGGTAATGGATTTCACCCCATTCTTTATTGCAAATGCAGCCATTCAAGTCCCTTCCAGGGCTCTCACATTGGCAAGCACTCCCTGGACTTAAACTTCTCCCCGCAGTGATGTGCTGCCTGCTATGGAATCACAATTCATCATTTAATAGGAATCCTTGTGTGACTGAATGCATTGCCATCTCCTCCCTGTGCCAGAAGCAGTAGAGTGAGAGATTCTGACAGCAGCTGAAAGCCTTAGAATTCTGATTTTGCTTCAGAAACAGACTGGATGGACAGGCTTAATCTGGCACTCTTTGCTTGCCAAACTTTTAAGAATTTGACTCAAGACCATAGAAGCCAGGCCCATGGATTAAAACACTCTCAATGGGTTATTTTAAACTTTTTGGAACAGTGAAGCATATTTATGCAGGAGCCCTTTCGTTTGACAAAAATAAAAAAGGAAAGGAAAGGAGCTGGTGGTGAGAGTGAGTGTTTTTTTTTTTTTTTCTTTAATGCTTTTAGATTGTGTTCAAAAGATAAGTGGATGGAAAATTCAGTGACTCTAATCTTCCATGGCAGTGTTACTGGAGTCTCAGGCAAGATGCATAGAGAACTCAGTATGATTTTACCTCTCCCAGGGAGTCACCCTGAGCAGCTATCACAGCTCCCTTCCCTTCCCATACATATAGTTCAGTGAATCTTTCAGTATTCCATTGCTTCTGCTCTTTTTGCTTCTTCAAATGAGCCCGGCAGCCTAGAGCAGAGGTGAGATGGTATCTGTCTATAATAGAGTGATTTGCTGAGTGTTGAAAGGACAGTTTATCCTCAAATATTTAGTTAGTGTTTTTTTTTATTCCTTCTTCCTCTTATTTGTCATGAATACCTACCTACCACAAGAGTGGGGAAGGCATAATTAAAGGCAGTAGTTCTTAATCTACTTGTGGAGTTAAAAAAAAAATACAGATGCTGGTGCCCCACAATTTCTGAGGCCCAGGCTTTGGTCACTCTTTTAGAGATCCCTGGTGCTTCTACTATGGACTCTGTTGAGAACCACTGGGTGAGGCCAGTAAAAGTGAAGATCTTATTTCCTAGAAAGGTAAGGCTAAAACATACCTGTTTATCAGATGCTAGTTGCTAGCTCCTAGCAAGCTTTACCTTGAATGATCACTCGAATATGGGTAAACAGAGGGTGAGGATCAATTTTGTTGCTTCCTCCTTTTGTATGGCACTAGCCAAGAGCAGCAGGGTTTGACAATGGGGAATAGGGGCAAGGGTTCAAGGCAGAAATGATGGTGGTGATTGGTCAGGAGGAAGATCCCTAACCCTAGAAAGGATGAGATGCTCAAAATTAATTGAATTAATAATACTAAATAATATGTAACTTTTTCAGGGAGGAATTCAGTGAGCTGCAAGTACGGAAAATTGAACAACAGAAGCTTTAACAAAAAGGTCCTATTTTCTCATATAATGGAAATTCAGAAACTAGTCACTTGTTAATATTAGCCAAACAGCTCCAAGGGACCCCCTTCTTTCTAAGTTTTCTTCCCTGTCACCTTTAGTGCATCATTTTTTCATCTCATGTTTGTTCTCCCATGGTTTCAAGATGGCTGCTGCAGGTCCAGAGAGGAATCATCTTCAAGCAGAACGGGGTAGAGGAGGGCGGTGGCAGCTATGGTCTCTCTCTTTTCATCAGAAAGCAAAAGCTTTCCCCGATACAGCTCTAACAGACTTCTCTTTAGGTTTCACTGGCCAGGACTCTGATATATAGCTGCCCACAAGCCCCCAATTTTAAGGAAGGCTGAGAAGTCAGAGAACAAGATTGTCCTGCTAGTTTTCCAGAAATGATCTGTGGTCCCAGAGGTAACAAATTGGCGTCCTGAGCATAATCGGGGGGTTGTCAGCAAGGGAGAAGAAGGGTAGTTTTGGGGTTAGTGACCAATGGTGTCTGCCACAGCATCCCACAGGGAATTTGAGTTGTCTGGTTGTCGCCCTTAGCATAAACTTGTTACTGACACTGCTGCAGCTGTTTTCTCTGTGGAGGGTCTCTGAGGCTTTCAGGGGAGACATATCAAGGCAAAATTTCAGACAGAACATAGCAAACAGTTCCCTCCCTTTCTTAACTCCTTAGAGGTAAAAAGCTGAAGACTCCAGCCAAAATCTTGCTATGCAGTTGTTATGTTCTTTCTTTCTATATGTGTTTTTCACTTTGCAGCTATGAACATTAGGCTGAAAGGATGGAAAACACACTGCGTTGACAATAGCACCATCTTCTGTCCAGAGAAATGTCAGCTTCTCAACAGATCATAGTTTTTGATTATGCAACAACCCATTCATTCAGAAATATGAATGCATCTACAATGCATGCATTAAAAACCCTTTTCATGGGTTTTGGTCCCTGTGCACCTACCTCAGGTCAACATTTTCTTCATTCATTAATTTCTGTGTCTATCTATTAGCCATATAGCATTCAGTATTGCAGTGGACTTGCCAAATGCTTCCCTGGTGCTTTATGAAAGACCAAGTTATATATTTGCCATGCTCCCTGATGATGGTAACAGTGAGTTCATGAAAACATACTTAAAGGAAGAAGACATTTGAGAGAACATTTACCTGGATCACCTTCGCTAACTTACACTTTCTCTTTCCCATTCACTCTTGCTCCTTTCTTCATCACCCTTACTGAGAGGGAAGCAGTATTCATTAGAAGTTGGGAAAGTAAGATGAGTCAAGATTAAAATTCAGAGGTACTGACAAGCAACAAATGTATAGATGTACTATTTCAGTTTAGAAAGGAATCAAGGATGTATGTCTTTAGGGATCTCTTTAAATTTATGTCTTTAAATCAATGAAAGATTTAAAATATAAGGTGTAGGGCGGCTGCCGTGGCTCAGCAGGCAGAGCTCCGACCTGCCGTGCTGGAGGTCTGGAGTTCGATCCCTGGTGCCTCCTGCCCATATGCAAATTAAAAAAAAAAAAAAAAGATAAAATATAAGGTGTAGACAACTACAACCATAGATGTGAATTATTTACACATTGGAACCAGTGAACCAGTGGTGAGAACCAGAGGGGCAGGAAGAAGTATGTGAGCGGACATGACTCCTCTGAGAGTTCTCCTGGGCACATGCAGAATGACAAAGGCACAAATGGAGTTTCTTTCTCAAAACCTCAAGTACTAGCTGGCCTAGGAGACAGGGGATGTGGCAGGCTTTGGGTATAAGGAATGCAAGTGAGGGTGTTGAAAATGAGAACTACTGTAGCTAAAGAGAAGGCAAGGGAAAACTCTAAAACTTGACCATATTGGCATTTGTTTTTGATGTTAAAAAAACAGCTAATTGCAAACCTTAATTCATTTCGGGATGAAGCAGAAAAATTGCAGGGAGTAGAGAATGCAAACTACTCAACCCTATTCACATTTCACTGCCAATGCGATGATTCATCTCGGTGAGAATGAGGAAGGGTAGAAGGCAGTTCCCACACTGGTCCTCCCCTTTTATCAAAGCAGCGTATTGTTTCATATTGAGCCAGGCAACAGGATTTCAGCTTTCAAACGCTCATGTCTCAAGGGTAATTATGTTACTGGAAATTTTCCTACTGATCAATTTAGAATACTATCACTATAAAATACTGAATCTATTCATCTAGTTTCAAGTGTGTGACTACCATGTTTCTGGTACTGTGCTTGGTATTTTGTACACAAAATGAATTAAAGTACAATCCCAATTCTTAAAAATCTTATAAGCTTGTGGCTGAAACATGCATATTCATTCATTCATACAACTGATTTACAGACTGCCTACTGTATGCTAGACACCATGGGAACAAGGATTGTGCAGACAGTCAACTGGCTATAATAGCATATTTTTCTTGCCTTTATGGAGGCAATGTAGGGTAGTGCACAGCCTTTGGGTCAGACAGCTCTGCTGATTTTTTTTTTTTTTTATATATTACACTGGGGCAAGTTACTTAACCTCTCTGATCCTCAGTTTCCTCACCTGTAAAATAAGACAAAGAATGGCATTCATGAGTTGTTTTGAGGATTAAATGCAATGATACACTTAAAGATATTACCACGTCTGGTTTACAATAAGTGACAAGTAACTGTTAGCCATTATTATTAATATGATTAAAAGTTTGGGGAATGTACAAATAGATGAGGAAAAATAAGAGAAAAAACTCAAACGTTTGGGGAATACAAAAATAGAAGTAAATTATGGTTAGGGGCACTAGAAAAGTCTGAGAGTGACTTGTAATTTGAGTCATGATGGGTATTCACTCAATAAGCATTTATTTAGCGTGATATAGTTAGAGGTGCAGATGCTGAGATAAGAATTATAAAAGACAGCCCCTGCCCTGGCCTTAAATCACTGATGGGGTTGAGAGGTGAGGTGAGGGGAATGGTGGGGGGAGGGTAGGGAAGTAAACCTGGAATTATAACATAGTCTGACAAATGCTATGCTGGTAATATGCCAGGATGTTTGGGGAATTTGGAAGAGGGTCCCCTAATTTAGGTGGGGTGTTGTTGGTGGGAGTGAGGTATTAAGAAATGACTTTCTGGAGAGATGGCCTTGGGTTGTGTCTTAAAAGAAAAAGAGCTAGTCAGGTGGAGTAAGGGTAAGGGCTTTCCAGAATAGGTAAGATTAATTTGTATATGGGGCTTGTTAGGAGGATGAGGCTGGAGAAGTAGGAAATGGCTGTATCATGAGACATGTGTATCATCATGCTAAGAAATTCAAACATTATTCTGAGAATTATGGGAAGTTGGTGATTTAATTTGGGGAAGATCATCCTGGTAGCACTAAGGAGTAAATTACTCCTGAGTGAGGTGTGAATCAGGTAGGAGGTTATTGTGGTTATTTTAGTAACAAATGAGGAGAGTATAAAACTAAGGTATTAGTAGTGGGTATAGAGAGGAGGGCACACGAAGAGATTTATAGAAAAGTTACATGGGGGTGGTGCGATGGTGACTCAGTGGCAGAATTCTCGCCTGCCATGCAGGAGACCTGGGTTTGATTCCCAGTGCCTGCCCATGCAAAAAACAAAACAAAAAAAGTTACATGGATGTGATTTGAGGACTGATTATATGTTGGAAGCAAGGAAGGGATGGTGGTCTAGTGTGCCTACTGGGATTTTGACTTGGGCAGCTGAATGAATTGATGGCCACTCCTCTAAATAAGGGAATATCTGAGAAGTTAGTTTGTGGGGAGTACTAATGTTAGGGGAGAGAGGTGGAGGGAATGAGGATGATGAGTTTAGATTTGTAAAAGTGGAGATTGAGAATGTCCTGAGTGATATTCAAATGGAGATGTCTAGTGGGCAGCTGGGTAGATGGGTTGAGCTTGGAAGAGAGATCCAAACTGGAGATAGAGAGTTTTTCATCATTAGCATGTAAACAGTTCTTGGATCTATAGTTTTAACGAAGTCATTCAAGGAACATTTACTGAGGGGGAGAGCAGAGACCTGAAGAGATAACCCTGGAAACATCAATATGAAATGGTTGGAAAGAAGAAGAGTTTGTAAGAGATTAAGAAGAAACAGCTGGTGAAGCAGGGGGAAAAAACAAAACAGGAGGAAGCTATATGATGAAAACCAGAGGTAGATAGTGCTTCAAGAAAGAGGACTATTTTACCTAGTAAGATAAGACAGTAACAAGGCAGAGAGGGGAATGTTAGGTTAAAAGCCTGGATAGCGTTCACCAGATCCTAACAAGCCTTCAATGCCATGCTCTACAGTTGGACCTTTTTCTGTAGGTAATAAGGAACAAATACATAAGCCCCCTTATTTTTTGTGTAAGTGATTTTTTTGTTAAGGTAAAATTTATACACAAGGTAATGCACAATTCTTAAGGATTCAATTCAAAGACTCTTGACAGATGTGAATCCTGTGTGACCAACACCCCAATCAATGTAAAACACTTCCATTACCCCAGAAAGTTCTTTTGTGCCCCCTTCTGGTCAAGCCCATTACCCATAGGCCATTATTGTTTTCATTTTTATCCCACGGATCACTTTCGTTTGCATTCTTAACTTTCTTTCATATATGTGGAATTTTATATAAATGCAATCATGTATGTGATCTTTTGTGTCTCTAGCTTCTTTTGGTCAATGTAATGTTTTTGAGACTCATCCATGTTGTTTCATGGAGTAGTAATTCATTCTTATTACTGAGTTGCATTGTTGTATGAGTACATCACAATTGGTTTATCTTGTTCTTCTATTGATGGACATTTGAGTTGTTACAAGTTTTGGAATATAATGATAACATTGCCAAATACATTCTTGCACTAGTTTTTTTGTTGGCATTCGTTTTCATTTCTCTTAAGCAAACACCTATGAGTGGAATTGTGAAATCTTGAACTAGGTGTTGGGAATTGAATCCCTGGCAAAAGGCAGTTCAGGGTCCAATCCCTGGTCCCATAGGTGCGAACCCATTTGTAAATAGACCTTTGAAGTTGTGATTAGTTAAGGTGTACTCAAACTGAATGAGGCCTTAATCCAATATGGCTGAAGTCCTTAAAAGCAAAGGAAATTGGACGCAGGGAAAAAAAAAAAGCCATGAGAAGCAGCAAGTAGCTGGAAGCTGATGGGACCTGGAAGAAAAAGAAGACACCACCATGTGTATTGCCATATTGCCATGTGACAGAAAGCCAAGGACCAAGGATTGCTGTCAGCCAGTCCCAGAGTGCCAGTCTTCAAGGAGAAAACATTGCTCTGCTGACACCTTGATTTTGGACTTCTAGATTCAGAACTATGAGCCAATAAATTCTCTTTGTTTAAGACCACTCATTGTGCAGTATTTGTGTTAGCAGCTGGCAAACTAATATACGAGGTATATTTTAACTTTATGAAACTGCCAAACAATTTTCTGAAGTGATTGTGCTGTTTACAGTCCTACCAATAATGTATGGGAGTTCCAATTGTTCCACAGCCTTGCCAACATTTGAAGTGTTCAATCTTTTTAATTTTAGCAGTTCTATCAGGTGTGCAGTGGTATCTTATTTTGGATTTAATTTGCATTACCCTGATGATTAATGATGATGTATACCTTTTCATGTGCTTATCATGTGCATGTCTTAAAGTGTCTCTTCAAGACTTTTGCCCATTTTTATTTGATGGATATATGTTGAGAGGAATTGACATTAATTGGCATGTTATATGTTGAAGAGAATTAATACTTGCTGATACATTCTTAAATAGGCTTGAAATAAAATAATTTGTCAATGGTACGCTGAATGACTGAAATATAGAAAAATCTTGTGTGTGTGATACCTGATAACTTTAAATCACATCTTAACCCATTATGTTATTATATGTCAAATTCTTTGAAAGTGGGACTGTGTCTTCTCTATTGACTAAGGGATCTTTATGGTTAGAAGACAAAAGCAACATATATCACTGATTCAGTTTGCCTGGGGTCTAGCCAGGAACCAAACCAGTATCATACATGATGACCTGAGGTTTTTTATTTCTGTAACACTAAAAGCTCTCTGAGAAAATACAGACACATGGAGTATGCTTGAGTTTGGGTGTGGAGCACCTGCATTCTGTGGGAACATCTACATCCTAGGGTCAGCTATGGCCTTAGGCTGTGAGTTCCGCGAGGGCCAAGTGACCAGCTTTGCAGCTGTATGTCTGCTGCTTCAAGTATTGTACTTCGCAACCCCAGGTCTCTGATTCATGCGTGTGTTTTCTTTCATTGTGAATGCAGATGCCCTGAACCCATTTCAGACCCACTGGGTCAGTTTCTTCTGGGTATCATCAGACAGGTTTGAAAATAAGTTACTAGGTGATTGTGAGCTGCACCTTTCACATGAACCTCACAGCCAGCCCGGACTCACTTAGTGCCCTTGGTTAAGCCAATAGCCTGGGCCTTTTCCAAGTTAGGAATCAAGAGAGTTGGTGCAGAGACATCATCTTCAAAAAGCCTTTTATTTTTATTAGTTTCTAAGATTTAAACGCTTAACGAGGGCCCCTTTCTAAAAAATAGTCAAGGAACAGAGCGGGAGGGATCCGCTTCCAAACGAGTGTTGGCGGGGGAAAGCGTGCAAAGCGCCCCTGAGCTGGACAGAGGGCGGGGGCTGCAATTACACTCCCAGAGGCGGGCGCGCGCCGCCCCCAGCCAGGGCGCGCGCACGCACGCACGCGCGTAGGGCCTACTTGTGGCCACTTGGCGTCGGCCGCGCCGCGCACGGTAAATGGAGTGGGTGCTCGCGGAAGCCCTGCTCTCTCAGAGCCAGGATCCTCGTGTCCTGCTTGGGGCGCTGTGCCGAAGGGAGGCGTCGGCGGAGCGCGTGGAGACGCTGCGCTTTCTTCTGCAGCGGCTCGAGGATGAGGCGCGCGGCGGCGACGACACGCGCGCGCGTCCCGTGGCGTTGCTACAGGAGGCGGCGCGCGAGATCGCAACCGGGTACCTGGTGCCGCTCCTGCGGTGCCTGCGCGGCTGCCCCGCCGGAAGCCCTGGCCCAGACCCGCCGCCCGGCCACCGCCACCGCGTCCTGAGGGCGGCGGGCGGGGCCTTGCGCTCGTGCGCCCGCCTCGCCGGGGGCTCGCAGTTGGCGGCTGCGCTGGCCGAGGAGGCCCTGCGGGTCCTGCTCGCTCTGCGGCTGGAGTCTTGCCACGAGGGCGCCCTGCGGGACCCCTCCGTCGGACCTGGCGGGCTGGGTGCCGAAGCGGCCGTGGAGGTCCTCGTGGCCGTCGGCCCTTGTCTGCGGCCCCACGAGGACGGGGCGCTGCTGGAGCGGGTGGCGCAGGCCACCCTTGCTCTTGCTCTGGGCGAGGGCGAAGAAGAGGCCGCGCCCTCCGAGGAGACGGCGGCGCTGGTAGCCGGGCGCCTTCTGCCGGAGTTGGGCAAGTGCGGAGACGCAGCGCTGCGGGCCGTGTGGGAGGAGCTGCGTGTCCTGGCTGCGCGGGAATGGCCCTCGCGCGGGGAGGTCCGGCCGCGCCTCGTCGGGCGGAAGCTGCTGGTGCTCGGCGCCTTGGCTGAGAAATTGCTGCCCGACCCCGGCGTCGGCCGAAACCCTCGCGTGTTAGAGGCGGGCTTGGATGCCCGGCGGTGCTGGCACTTTTGGAGGACGGTGCAGGAAGGGCTGGCCCAGGCCGAGGAAGCTCTGACGCGCAAGAGAGCTCGCTATCTGCTGCAGAGAGCGGTGGAGGTGTCAGTGGAGTTGGGGGCCGACTGCACTTGTCACCCCCAGGAAGGAAACGGTACTTGTTTCTTCCCCCCCCAACCCAGTCTTACACGGCTTTTCGGGAGGGGAAAAAAATCCAGTTTCTGGATTTCGTCTCTGCTATTCGTACAGAATTTGGTTGTTTTGGATGGTCCTCGTAAAGTCTGAAACCTTGAAAGCTCATCTTAAGGGTGTCTTCTGCAGTAACACAAATCACCACCGTTGTGAAGTTTACATTTCCTAATCTTTCTGGCCCAGAGCAAGGTGAACTGCACCTGTGGAATAATTTAGGAAACTCACCAAGCCCAGGCAGAATTTTACATTCTCTATTTTGCGCTATATTGTGGTAAATCCATTCTAATAGAAACGAAGGGGTAACATCCATCAGATTGGAAAAAAAAGTTAGTACCTGGACTGGCCAATGAATTGAATCTTTGGTGTTAGGATTAAGCTTCAGAGGAGCCATTACATCTTTTTGAAATTTACTTTGGTACAGGGATAGGATTTATTAATATTTGTTAAACATATGACCCTTAGGTGGATGTTTTGAGAGTATTTGGGTATTTTGCCTTTGGTTTAATAAATGGACCAGATTAAATTTTTCATTTTTCATTTTTTTTTTTACATTTTGAACTATACTTTCTACTGCTATATTACAGAGCAAGAGTAGATTTAGTACAAGTCCTTCCTTCAATTTGGTATATTATAGATTGGTTGTCCACTGAAGTGAAAGTATGCTTCTGCCATATTAAATTCATTTTTGAGCTCTCTAAATCCAAAATACAGCGATCCAAAATGGTCTCAATAGAAACGAAATTTCTGCTTTTTAGCTGTAGCTGGGTATTTATTACAGGTAAACAATTTATGTTCAACTACAGTTGTGAGTGGATTATTAGGTTTTAACAGTCTACATATGGGTTGTCATCTGATGAGAATTTTCAGTGAAAATTTTTAAAAAATTATGAAAGTTAAACATTTATTTTAAAGAGTCAATCTGCAGATTTAAGGACAGACAATAGAGCAATAGCCTTTCCATGTTTACTCCCCCCTCACCCACCTCCCATTCTCAACTTTAGAAAGCAATCACTTACTTTTTTCAGCAGACCAGTTTGGTATTTTCCCTTATCTTGAAATAATATAACCTAGTTATAACATAAAACCCATTGTTAAAATTTTGTTTAAATGCATGTTCTGTATTTACAAAACTAGGGTTGTGTAAGGTGACGTATGTAGCAAACTGACTTTTTCTTCTGCAAGTTTTTCCTAGGATTGCCATTTTTAAATTTGTTTGGTTTTATCTATACTTATCACTAATTCAGCCCTAAATTCTTTGCCAGTTGTCTAAGTCTTTCTTCTACAAATGCGATTATCAGGGATTTTATGATTTTTTGTTCATATAGAAGGCTCTCCTAATCTTAAGTGCTCAAATATGGATTGTTCTCTGTCCTTGGAGCACAGCTGACATCCTTAGATCTGTCTTCACCATCATCTGGGGATTCCGTTCACCTAAGCCTAGTGTTGACTCCTTTGTTTTCACGTGGTTCATGTCTTCCTCTTTATTGATTTATTTACTTTGATGGAGTATACTCTCCAGTAGTTTCTTTTTTTTTTTGCATGGGCATACACCGGGAATCGAACCCGGATCCTCTGGCATGGCAGGCAAGCATTCTTGCCTGCTGAGCCACCATGGCCCGCCCTCCAGTAGTTTCTTAAGATAAAAAAATTTAAGACCAGGCAAGTCAAATAATCCCATCAGTGATCTCTAGTAGCCTGTTACTTCTAACATTCCCATGTAGTTTCCATCTCAGAGTTTCCATATGTTCATGCATGCTGTTCATGCATGGTATCCACCTTTTCTGCTAGATCCTTTTAACATGTTCTCATAGTTATTTTCAAGTACTATACCTGGACCATCTAGGTCTAGTTTTGTTTTCTGTTTTATCTCTTGACAATAGGTCTTTGCCCCCCCCTTTCTGTCTTATAAATTTCAGATACTGTGTATAAAAGAACAGAGACTGAAGTAAATATTTTGCCTAGAAGTAGGCACTCTTCCTCCTTTAGTCTATTGTGGGAGGATTGAGTCAAATCTAGCTTGTAGTTGAGTTGGGTTTGGATTTTGTTGTTGGCTATGTTTACCTTCAGTGCACCCTAGTTTTCAAAATCTTCCAGTATAGATTGTTACTACCTTGTGCTAAGTGTGAAGACTTCAATATTGGAGGATTTTTCTCAGTGTTCTAATTTTTCTCAAGTCCTGGTTGCCTGCCTCACCAGCATTTCTTTCCATGCCTTTGGGGTAGACTGCTGATGCCACTTACTTGGTGCAAGTCTTGTAGTGGGGTCGGGGATTTTCATTACTCTTACTTCTGTCTCAGTCTTTGTCCCTGTGTGTGTGAACCTTAGGGTTCAGTCTTTTTCACCATTTTTCTCTTTCCTCAGTGACAAACAACCTCCACCTATTAGGAATGGCTTTAGAGCACAGGTGAGTTTCCTTAATCTCTCCTGTGGCAAATGAATTCTGCTTTTGTCTGTGGTAGTCTTGAGCACTAGTTCCCTGTCCCTCTCCCAGCAGCAGCTAACCTCTGCTTTGTATTACTGCAGAACCTGAGGAAGTTTCCTTCTCCCACAGTGGAGCCAAGATGCCAGGAGGAAATAGGGACACTTCACTGCCCAAGTTGCATACAAGTTCAGTAAATCCCCATTTTCATTGTCAGCCTTGATCTCACCTGTATCTTGTGCTTCCTGATCCAGAGACCCACTATTTTATCTTCTCCAGAAAATAAATTCCTAGCCTTTTGCTAGGGTTTGGGAACCGTTCAGAGCACAGGAAAGGGAATCTGAAAATCTGAATATTTCTTAAACGATCTGTCAATACATCCTCTTTATTTTAGCTTTACTCTTCACCTTTACTTACAGACATAACTTTTGCTGCCAATTCCTTTGTTTTGAGGATATTTGTAGTGTATATCACATTGTTTCTCAGGTTTTCCCTTAATACCAATACCCAGTTTTCTTGAATCTGCTTGTTTTTCATCTGCTTTTCACAGTCTAAATTTCACTGCTGTCAATGTCTCCCATTTTTTTCATTCTTACTGGTTTTGCCTTTATTGTTATGGTGAGGTTATGAGGGATAGATAGTAGAATTTATGTATTCAAATATCGGTACCTAATACTCAGAACAGTAATCTTAAGAAAGAAAAAAATCTACCTTTGAAATTGTTAGCCGAAGCTTCCTATCTTCTAGGCTTTGATACAGGGCATACCCTTCATCATGAGAGAATATGACGGTTGGTAAGGGTGGCATTATTTTAAGAATTACTGTCATTATGAAGCTTGTGAAATTTGCAAAAGAAGGAACTAATTTTTTCTTTTTCAACTATATCAGGCCCAAGTCTGTTTTGGTGGTCAGAGAAGAAAAAAGACGAGCTTCTAAAGTTTTGGGAAAACTATATTTTAATTATGGAAACTCTAGAAGGAAATCAGGTAAGTATTTTCATCTTTTAGCAAATCCTATAGATGCAATTTTTATTTTTATTTTTCATTCTTTATACATGCAAAAAGACTAACTTGGCTACAGCATGAAAGGATTCAAGTGTACGTTATTTTCTAGCATAAATGTCTAAAATTGAATGTAAACCATTTCAGGAAATTAATGCTTTCAGTTATTTTTGTCATTCAAAAAATTTAGTCTTATTTGATAATTTCTTAACATTTACCTCTAAAGTATTTAAATTTCTTACCTTGTTTATGAATGCTCTTCAAAGAAGAACTTCTGCCAGGAAAACTTTTACTTAAAACAATTCTGAGACAAATTTTTATTAACTAAAGTAAATAAATGTCTTTAAAATTTTATAGGTTTTCTTTCATTTGCTTCTTTAGTTCTTATATCTGTGTGTACCTGTTCTTGTGAACATTATTTGCTGATCACATCTGAATTTACAGTCCTTAGTAGGAAAGATTTTTCAATAGAATGGATAATTGAAAAATTATTCATAATTGATTTTGATTAATTTTTGTGCTATAATGGAATTTTTAAACGGAGAGAAATCTCTTAGATTATCTGATCTAGTGCAGGGGCTCTAAAACTTTAGCATTCGTTAGAATCACCTGGATCACTTGTTAAACTACAGATTGCTGGGCCAGACCTCCCTAGTTTCTGATTCAGTACGTTTGGGGTGAGGCCTGAGGATTTGAATTTTAAACACGTTCTTAGGCAATGTGGCACCACACTTTAGATGGCCACTGTTGTAGGGTTTTCCGTCTGTAAACCGCAGATCCAGCCATCTGTGGAGTGAGTCGTTGTGAGGTAACAGTTCACCAGTACACCGAGCATTGTTTGTAGACTGAACTAAATTACTTCTATATGCTAAATATATGTAGATGCAAGGATAAGAAATAAAAGCATTTCTAAATTCAAGTAAGCTTTTATGGTTTTCCTTAATCAGTAGATTGATAAATTCCCCACTGTTCTCACGTAGGGATCATCAGTAGTTATTGCAATGTGAAAGGAAGTCCTCACAGCGAAAGATGTGTGCATCTGTGCGATCAAGTCTCATCCCTCATTTCATAGATGAAAGAACTTGGCAGGAGAAATGAAGTGACTAAAATATCCAGATAGTAATTTTATTTAATGATGAATTAATGTGATCTTGGAATTCACACTAGTATTTAGAATGAAATATACCGTATAGAAATTCAGAAACTGATTTACCTCTGATGCTTTGAAAGATATACATTAAACTTCATAGCAAAGGTATCTGCAACGTACTTTAAATAGAGTGAAGAATATTGAATTCTGAACTGACTCCATTTCTAAATGTGTGGCTTTGAACAACTTGAGTGATGAGAAAATATTTCACTATTTTGTTCCTCTTTGTAGCATTGGTTTTATCGCCTCTACCTGTTTCCCAGGACTGTTGAGAATTACATGACACAGTTTATGATGTTTACTATATAAATATTACTGTAACTATTATAGGTTATATTGATTAGCTTTGCCATACTTAGTCTTACATAACTGAATTTATGCCACTTAAAAACTGGAAAAACTAGGATCTTTATGCTTATTTTTTACATGGTGGGGGGTAGGGATTTCCATGGTGAGAAGAAGGGCTGTTGTTAAATAAATACATGAAAATTCCCATAAGTTTTTAAAGGTGAGTTTTTGTTTAATGTAATTTTTTGCCTTTTTTTTCAGATACATGTTATAAAGCCAGTCTTACCAAAGCTGAACAGTCTGTTTGAATATGCAGTGTCAGAAGAAAATGGTAATAGTTACTATTATCTTTATTTTTTAATAATTATGGTATTAACCCCCAATTTTATAAGTAGTACTTTTTCATTCAATTCTCTAGCTTGGAAACATCATAAGAGAGTAAAGAAGAAAATATGAATGTCTCTTAATATTGCCACTGAGAGGTAATAGCTGTTACATTCTTGATATGCATCTTCTGGGTAATATTGTTCATAATGTTTTATCTCACTTGCATTATATTCAGTGCATTTATTCATATCCTTAAATGGCCTTTATGGACATAATTTTAAATGGCTGAAGAGTTTTTTATAATTTGAAGATATGGTTAATTATTTAAAACCATTTATTGTAGAAGTGTAATAAAACATATACAGAAGTAACTAGTACATATGATGAATCCTCATTTCTGAGTTTGAAAAGTGATAAACTCATGGTCAGTCTTGTTTCTTGGATCATATATATTGCCTCTCCTACTCATTGGCCACCAAAGTATTTTTATTTTTATTATTTTTTTTTAAATTTGCATATGGGCAGGAGGCACCAGGGATTGAACTCCAGACCTCCAGCATGGCAGGTCGGAGCTCTGCCTGCTGAGCCACGGCAGCCGCCCTACCACCAAATTATTTTAATAATCATATCATCCTGGACATAATGTCATTTCGTCTGTAAATATTTCAGTATGTATCCTGAAGAGAAAAGGTCTCTCTCTTTTTTTTTAGGCAGGTAGGAAGTTTATTAAGAACACGTGCAAGAAAAGAAAGGTGTGAAGCAAGAGGCCCCCTGGGACAATCAGTTTTTATAGATTTTGTTCCTTTTGTAATTTGTATTAAGTATTTTATTATCCTCCCCTTTTCCCTTCTTCTCTTGATACTTGACCGCAAATGAGTTGTTCACATGGAGGTCATTTAACCCCTAGGTGCTGTTTATTGCTGTTCTTCTCAGAGATATCTTTCTCCTTGAGGCCTTGGAATTTATTTGCCGTTTGCTCATCAGTCAGCCTTGCCCTAATTCTAACCCTGCCTCATTTTCCTCTCAGAGATTTCTAACTGCCTTAATTTTTTTTTTTTTTTGGCTTTTACAATGTGGGTTTATTACTTTATGAATTTACAGTTCTAAGGCCATGAAAATGTCCAAATTATGGCATCAAGAGGAAGATACCTTCTCTGAGGAAAGGCTACTGGTATCTGGGCTTTCTCTGTCACATGGGAAAATGGGAAAGCACATGAGCAGTGTCTGCTGTTCCTGTTTTTTTTTTTTTTTTTAATATTTTTATTGAGATGTCTTTACATGCTATACAGTTCATCCAAAGTATGCACTCAGTGGCTCACAGTATCGTCATATAGTTGTGTATTCATCACCATGATCATTTTTAGAACATTTGCATTGCTCTAGAAAAAAGAAATAAAAAGGCAAAAGAAAACCATACTTCCCATACTCCTTACCTCTCCCCCTCATTGACCACTAGTATTGTAATCTAAGTTTTTTAAACTCCTTATTCCACCCCCCCCATTATTTATTTTTTGTCCTTATTTTTTTGCTCTCTGTCCATACCCTAAATAAAGGGTAGCTCTCTTAATCAAGGAAATTTGGGCTGATGGTCTATCTTCTGTAGCTGCTTTAAGCTGTCAGTGGGCTTGGGGGAGCATGGAAATCTCTGGCTATGCTGTTGAGGGTGGCTGGTTGAGTGTGAGGAATAGAAGCGTAGCCTCTGGCGAGGAGAAGCTGTAAAAGGCTTCTAATCTGGAAGAAACAAACTGGGTGAGACATAGTATATGTAGTCTGAACAGAAGCAGGAGCAGGGTGTGAATTTTTAGGAACACTGTTGGGGCTTAACATTCATTCTGTGGCACTTTGCAGTATTTGGTTGAAATTTGCATAACAGTACCTTTTAGAATGATTTCTTGAGTCTTTGAAATTTCTTAGCCACTGAAATTTCATTTCCCTTTTTTTGTTAACTAATTTTTCATTGCAAGGCCAGGCTCATCCTTGGGAGTCATGTCTCACATTGGTAGGGAGACTTACACCTCAGGAAGTTATGTCCCACGTGCGGGCTCGGGAGGAAGGTAGTGAGTTTATTCATACAGTTTGACGTAGAGAGAAACTACATCTGAGCAACAACAGAGGTTCTCTGGAGGTTGACTCTTGGGCATTAATTTTGTCATTACTGAGATAACATTTTGTAAGGGCAAGTCTCGAGATCAAGGGCTTGGCTTATTAAATTGGGAGCCCCTATTGCTTAAGAAAATAGCAGAAATTCCCCAGGTTGGGTAAGGGTAAATTCAATAGTTCTACACTTTTCTCTGGCCTCTTAAGGGACTTTGCAAATATTTTTATTTTCTGATTAAAATTTTGTTCTGTATTCTAGGTTCTTTGTCAAATGGAACTGCTAAATTAGGTTGTTAAATAAACTGACTAGACAGTTTAATTTAGGTAGTGTGCTATAGAAAATTTAAATTTTGGAATCTTTAGAGCAAAGTATTGTAACTGACAAGTAAATTTTGTTGTTTTAATTATCTGTAATTTTTCAAAGAATAACTGAACCCCGACTAACAACATCTAACACCATACAGATCAGTATTAGGATATAACGTGGTCAGTGAGAACGTGGCTAAGCCTTTAGGAATTTTATACAATTTCTAAATATAACAAACTTAGCTTAACAGAAAGATAGAAAATCTTTTAATTATCATAATACTTCCTAAACACTTTCTTAGTAATATGTTAGATTATTTTAGCACCTCACTTTCATAAGGTGAAAGAACGAATTCTTTTTAACAGTTTTCCTTTAGAGAAGAATAAGGCCAACATAAACAAGAAGGATATTATTCTGATTTGATATAAACTTCGTATTCAGATAGTTGAGAAAAACTTTTTACAACCTTTCATTAAGAGCAGACCAGCATTCTACCTTATTTTAACAAAATTCACTTTCTTAAACCTTCCACAACTTTTTCTGTCCATCTAGGGCTTATTTCAGCAATGACTACGAAGTTTCATAAACCTACAAATTTGGTTATCCATTCAGGGCTTGTCGTCAGCAATGACTACAAACAAAATTCACTTTCATACTAGGAATATGTTAGTTCACAAGATTACTATATTGCAAGACTGTGCTCTGAGACAATTGGAGGTTGGTAAGGTCTACTGCTCGGGCATTCTTAAAGGTATGGGGACTATTTTGAAACCCATGGTGTAGCAATGTCTAAATGGTCTGGGTGGTAATCTTATCCTTAGGTCTGTGCCATTCAAAAGCAGATTGGTATTGAGAGTCAGGGTGAAGAGGGATACATAGTCACACACAGAAGTTGAAGTTTTAAAATATGAATGACCATCTATTTTCAACACTGAGACAGAGCACTTTTAACAATGACTGCAATAAGCTGAGCTTGTTCTCTGATCTTTTGCTTACCTGTCTTTGTCTTTTCCTCCCTGGCCTTGTCCCGATCGTTAAAAACAGAAAAGGCAGTTTCCAATAGGCCATTAGTGAGAGTTTGGGGGACCATGGAGAGCTTTTACAGCTTTTTCTGATGTCAGGGCACGCTGGCTGATGATATGAGTGCCCAGCAAAATCTGAGTTTGCTGGAAATTGGGGCTTACATTAGTATACTTCTTTAGGGCTTCCACTAATTTCCCATGGAACAGGGCTGGGTATTCCTCTTTCTCCTGAGTGATCTCCTTAGCTTATTACACTTAACTGGCTTGATGGCATGTTTTCTCATGCCTTTTAGCAAACAAGTTTTAAAAGGAGATTATTAAGAGGATTTTCTACTCTAATGGAAATTGAGACGAGGGGCATAACACAAGCAGCAAGTCTTTCTTAGGTACTTGTCTTGGTAGAGAGCCTTAAGTATCTGGGCAGAATCTCTGACTATTTTCCCTGTCTTTTACAGATTGTGATTGAGAGTCCCATTGGAGGGTTATTCTTCCCCATCTTTTAGCTTATGTTAACTGTTGGTATCTCCAGTTTTTTCTGGAAAAGGAAATAGAGGAGCCTTACTAGCACCAGACACACTGTGCAGCATCCCAGCGCGTGTCAGAGTTGGGCATTTCCCTCTCTGCTGGTCCAGTCTCTTGGAAACAGGGAGTAAAATTGCTGGGTGACCCTGGGTCCCCTTTCCTGAGAGATGTCTGGACCTGTGCTTCTGGGGGTTTCCTAGGCCTTGCCTGGAAGAATTCCATGCCAGTGTTCTTGAGTTTTTCCTCTCTGCTGGCCCAGTCTCTTGGGAACACGGGGAATAAAGTTGCCGGGCATCCCTGGGATGTTCCTCCCTGGGATATGTCTAGACTTAAGCTCCTGAGGTGGGGGCACTTGCCCCACCTGAGAGAAGTCTAGGACAGTGCTCCCAAGTATACCTTTGTCCTCTACGTTTTCTGTTTCCTGAGGGCTAAAAAGGGACCACGCTCTATAAGAAGGGAAGCTTTATATTCAGCTGCAGTGGTTCTTAGTAGAGACTAAAAGATCAAGGCATGGAGGGGGAGACATTCCCATTGGAAAATACTCAGTTCCCATGAGCATAGACTAAAATGTCAAACACTTGTTTGGTACAAAAACCCTTATCCCAGAATCCTGTGTCACAAAAGATGAGTGTCTCAGAAAGTATTGACAGCCAGACAGAGGGAGACTCTCACTGAGGCAGGAGAAAGGATCTCTGTTGAAGAGGGGAAAGAGGACAGATCCAGCAGGAGGACGGTCTGAGGGGCATGGAAATCTTAGGCAAGTGAAGATCAGGAGGCGGTCCCCAGTGGGAGGAAAGGAGAGATGGGGGGACTTGATTTGGCTTCCATTGGACTCCTTGATGTAAGGAGAAGCCCCCAGTCAGGTCTCAAGGGCAGTTTCACGCACCACTCTGAGCCTCCTTGGATCAGTGCAGTATGGAGACGGGGTCCTATCGCCTCTGATGAGAGAGCCAGAGATTCAGAGAAGACTGAGTTTATGTCCTGGGGAAGCCAGATCTGAGTCTTAGAGACAGAGCTGCATCAGAACATAGGAGAGGATAACAAATAACCAAGTGAGAAGAAAAAGCAAAAGCAAGCAGCAAAGCCTCCTGGTCAGTAGCCATGAGTTACCAGTCTAGATGGTGGGAGAGAAGTGTCTCCTCCTGGCTGGCTTGCCAAAATGCATTACTGAATTTTGCTTTCTACCTTCTTTGCCATGCTGTGAGAAAGAATTCAGGGGCACAGCACAGCATAGAAGAAGGTAAAAAGTTTTATTTATTAAGAACTAAGGTTAAATTAAGAATGAGGGCCTTTAATCCTGAATAGCTTAATGTAATGTCTGGATACATCCTAGAATGTATTAAGCAGATAATCGAAAAGTACTGGCAAAGTCCATTGAGGGATGGGACAAAAAAATATGGAACTATTAAACTTTACCATTAGGGAATCCGGATATGTGTCAAACAGGGACACCCAAAACGATAGGCAAGCCCTTGATCTTGAGGCTTACTCTTGTGAAGCTTATGTATGTAGCGGAGAAGCTTAGCCTACCTATAGGTATGCCTAATAGTTACTTCTGGAGGACTTGTTGCTCAAATGTGGCCTCACTGTCTCTAAGCCCAACTCTGCAAGTGAAATCACTGCCCTCCCCACTATGTGGGACATGACATCCAGGGGTGAAAGTCTCCCTAACAGCATGGGAGATGACTCCCAGGGATGAGTCTGGCTCTGGCACCATAAGATCAACAATTCCATCCTGACCAAAAGAGGGAAAAGAAGTCTAACTAATAAATTATCAGTGGCTGAGAGAGTTCAAATAGAGTTGAGAGATTACTTTGGAGGTCAGTCTTAAGCAAGCTTCAGTTAGACATAGCTACCTATCATAACTTGCCAAACCCCAACCAAAACCATTCCAGCCAATTGTAAAGAACACCTAGGGCAATATATAAGATTCTACAAAGTTTCCATGCACTAGAGTAACTTTCCAAAAACCTGCGACCTCCAGAAGGGTCCCTGGACCAGATAAGTCCTGAAACCTGGAGTGCTCAGCCTCTCCAGAACATCAGATAGTTCTATCTCCCTACCTCGTATTATTGACAGCCAAAAATTAGAATGCCATAGCCAAATACCCCTAAAGAGTGGTATAGAAAGATCAAAGATGATGGTGAAGTTATACAGAGAAGGTAGGGTTTAACAAACAAATATGATTGCTAAATCATTAAATTGATATTTCTTTTAGTCTCTAGGATCTTAGAGCAGCGAGGAGTAAAAACCTGAAATTGTGAATTGTAACCCATGCCAAACTCTGAAATGTGTTCCACAAGTAATTGTGGTGTGCTTTGAAATTTATTGCTTTTTTTTGCGTATGTGTTGTTTTTCATAAAAAGGGGGAAAAAGTGTATTGTGATGATTAAATAAATAATTCCTTTTAGCCTCCAATGTTCTGGAGCAGCTAGAAGGAAAAATCTGAGAGGATGGGATGGTAGCCCATGACAAACTGGGATCTGTCCTCTACTATTTGTTGAAGAGTGCTTTAAAAACTTTAGTTTTTTCTTTTTTTGCTTTGTATATATATATTATACAATAAAAAACAAGTTTTTTTAAAAAAGAACTCAGGTTAGAGGATATGCAGGCATTCTTGCAAGTAAAGGTGAGAGGGCTTGGTAACATTTTAAAGATGGTATATTCTACGTTTTTATTAATTGCTCTTCGGTGTGTATATTTTAATTGCTTTCCGTTCTTGTTCTCTTAGTATATGTTTCTCAGTGTTTGTTGGAGTTATTTTTTATTTTTGGCTTTCAGTTATTATTCTATATCTTGGATTTCTTGTGATGAGATAATTCCAAGATATCACTGCTGTATTATGACAGTTTTTAAGGAGAAATAAAATGAAACTGAAGTTTCCTAAAATTATTCTATGAAGTTGAAGTTCAGAGCAAATCGCTAAATGTAGGGTGGCAGTTTTTTGTATTCATGTAGATGATAAGATGTCACATTATGGTGTTTACATAGGAGAATTAACTTAGATAAATGGTTTTTAGTCCCTACTCTAGATACTTGCAACTTTAATAGTTTAACCCCCTAAAAACTCAGCTTTATTCAGCTAATAGTAGAGTTGTTTTCTGATACTGGAATTTTTTCACAAACCATAGAAATCTATACCCCACCTGAAGCTAGAATGTAATTGAATCCTATTGTGACTTCACTTATGAATTTAATATTAAAATGATGCTCTTGTTATTACGTTTTGCCCATAGCTCTTGGCAAACCAAATCAAGTAGCTAAGCAGTGAATTACTTTGAAAAATTACCATTGTTAAAGAATTGAACAAGCATCTTGGTGTAAATTACGAATAATGGGACCAAGTTATTTATGAAATGTCATGAGTTAAATAAAAGTGCTGAATTTTTTTCCCCAATAGAATTAAAGGATATTACAAAAGAATTAGAAAAATTATCTTGAAGGTGGACATTTCACTTTTTTGTTTGTTCATTTTTTCATTCACTTAATAGATTACTTCCTTAGTGCTCAATATATGCTAAGCACTGGAGACAAAGCAGTGAGACATGAAGTATTTTTTCACTTGATCTTTGTCTGTTTTGTATGAAGAAGGAAAAAAAAACAGTTTAGAGTATATGTTTCATGAAGAGGACAAAACGGAGTATAAGGGAATATAAGTATATAAAGGGAAATGGAGTATAAATATATATAGTGGGTCCATATTTAGATAGGATATTAAGGGAAGGTTTTTCTTAGGAAATTGACATCTAAGTGTAGAGTTACAGGCTTAGGAAACAATACAAAAGCTCTGAGATGCAAAACAGCTTGCTGAGGTAGAGAAACCGAAGTACCAGGGTAGGTGGAGCTTGGTGGGTGTCAGGGGGAGCTGGGATCAGGTTAGAGTAGGAGGAGCCCGGGGCCAGTTCCTGCCTTGTAGACCATGGTAAGAAGTGGGGATTTTGTTCCAGGAGCTATGGGAAACCATTTAACAGTTTTAAGTAGAGGAGTAACAGCTTTAGACATGAATTTTAAGAATATCACTCTTGATTTCTATGTGAAAAATGGATTTAGGTGGGGTGAGAGAAGAATTGGGTAAAAGTACCCCAAATCTAAAGTTCTATCCTGTGTGCATGGGATAATATTTAATTTTTGGTATGCTATGAGAAGTATAATATTTGTCACTAATATAAGATTGCTTTCTAACAGAAACTGCTATTACTGAAGTTATTTTGGTTATACAGTAATTAAACATTCTTGGATGTGATTAAAAACAAACTTTTGTAGTGTTATAATGAAGTTAGAGTTTGTATGTTTATATGGGTATTTACAAATATATAGTCTATGTGGAGAGGTATAAAGTGGAGTGAGATGTTAACATTAGGTGTTTATTTCCACAGGATGTTGGCTCTTTCATCCATCCTGGCATATGTGTATTTATAAAAGAATGTTTGAAAGTGAAAATAAAATCCTGACCAAAGAAGGTGTTATCCATTTTTTGGAGCTCTATGTATCAAAAATTCTTCCATTTTCACCAGAATTTTCTGAGGTAATGATAGCCTCCCCTTTCCTTTTCTCTCTTTGTCAAAAGATGAGAGGTAAGGGTATTTATCTCTTAAATCATGTGTGATCCTCAAAAAAAAAAAAAAAAATACTGGAACTTGATATTGGTAAGTAACATTTATAGATTTGCATAAAATAAATCCTGTTTCTTTAAACCTTGTTATATTTAGAAAAAACCTAATACAATGTATTTGTTGATGATCTGAGTGCTGGATCTGCCTGCATCATTACTGTTATGGATAAGGAGTTCTGTGTTAATATTCTAAGCAATATAAGTCAAAGGTATGAAAACTGTTATAGAAGCTTTTTAGTGATGCTGTTCCCATAGTTCTGAATCGTTGAGTTATTGCTATTTCAGCGCTTCTGTTTCCCCATTCTGAGTCAGTGAATTTCTATTGTCTGTTATGTTAAATAGAGCTTGCCTTTTGAGCAAGTTATAAAAGTTATAATTCCTTTGTCAGAGAATTGCAAAAAGCAGAGACTGCAAATTACAGATGTGATTGTAAGTTTATTTTATCGTGCCGTATGAGTCACATAATCATCTAGGTATACTGATTTACTTCTCGTTTAGAAATAACCTAAGTAAAATTTTCTCATTGTCTGAATACATGCTATAATATTTTGATATGCATCATTTTCTACATTCTCCTATGCTTCCAGTATTTCCTCTAAGCCTGCTTTTTTTTGACCAATGTCTAGCATATTTTTGGAGAGGAAATTTTTTCTCTTTTTATCTTATAGGCATAGAGACTTACATTTTCTCTTGAGTATCTTTGTTACTTTCTTTTTGATCCAATACATGAACTGTCTTCTTAGTATTCCATAAGTTTTTATCAGGTGGTAAAATTTTATATGTATGTGTTTATTTATTTTTCTGATAAAATTAATGTACCCTTAGAGACCATCACTGAATCAACCTATAGTGTGAAAGATCAGCTTTGCTTAAAGCAGCTGTTCTGCAGTCCTGCTTAGGAAGTGTAATCAGGCCAAACTGAAGTTTCAAAATTGGAGTTACAACTTAAAAAAATCTTTTTTTTTTTTTTAGTTTATTGTTGGACCGTTAATGGATGCACTTTCAGAGAGCTCTCTATATAGCAGGTAAACATTATGCCATTCAGCAGTGATGTATTAATATGTATTTGATATATAAATGTGACCAGATTGTTTAGTACTTTTGGTACATTTTATATATATATTGCCTAATAGACATTCAACTTTTTTAAAAAAGTAAATAATTAATATAGTGCATGTGTGCATGTTACAAAATGCTTAATATGGTGAGGCTGTCAAAATAATCAGATATCAACCCTGATGGTCTCTCAGTGACGGTTATTCTGATTCTCATATTCCAGTTAGGAATGGAAGCTAAATTTTTCTTTTACTGAAAATCACAGTTAAATCACAGTTGGAGCAAGTGGGATATTCTGTACTTATACTGAGAAGAACTATAACAAACACTTATAAGAATTTACTAAATTAATTATTTTAATCCTCGCAGTAATCTCACGGACCAGGCACAATTGTAATCACAAATTTAAGATGAAGAGACTGAGGTACAGAGAGATTAAGTAACTTGCTCAAGGTCACACAGCTAATTAGTGGCAGTGGAATTTAAATTCAGAGATCATGTTCTTATCCATTGTGGCTATATTATGATATGGCCATTAGTCGAAGCTATGTTTTTCCCCTATTTCTCACCCCCACTCCTGGAATTCTATAATACAAAGGTTGGTTTGACTTGAACAACACTTTTTTAAATGGCCTGTTTGGTTGTTGTGGAGAGTTGGGACAGGACCGAGGAGGCCTATTCATCTGGAGAATGAATCCCTAGTATTTTAATAAGAAACAGTCATATTGTCATCAGTTTTTTTTGTTGTTGGTTTTTTTTTTGCATGGGCAAGCACCGGGAATCGAACCCCAGGTCTCCAGCATGGCAGGCAAGAACTCTGCCTGCTGAGCCACTGTGGCCTGCCCTGCCATCAGGTTTTAACATCTAATTTCTAAAACTATATTTTTGTTCTAATGTACAAATAATATCTCATATGTATGTCTTTAACATTTTTAGCATAAAAATATACCTTTGGAATTTCAAAATATTTTAATCAGACTCAGTGTACTTCACATTTGTTACTGTAATGATAGTTCTTTTCTGTACTTATTCAAAAGATATAGTAGGGTTCAAAGTTGAGAAAAATGCAATAAGTTTAATAATTCATTCATCTACTTAGCAAAACAATCGAGCATTTTAGGAACTGAAAACCTCCTGATATTTATTGTTTTCCATTGGCTTCCTTAAAAATCTAGCTTTGTCTTGAAATAGCATTTTTCTCCTTTTAACAACCTCATTTGATTGCTAATTCACAACCACAAGGAATTCTCTTCAATTTATTGGAAGTATTGGAAATGACAGAATTATATATTTAAATGTAATAGTGCCTGATAACAGAAGAGAGTCCAAAAACCTAAAAATAAAATCAATTACAAATAAATTTCCTTTCCTTTCTTATTTTGTTCTATTAAAAATATATATTAAATGCTTACTTTGTGAATCATCATGTTAAGATACTCTACACCAAAGGATGCTATGGGGCCAATGGCAGTTATGGTGATACTTTGTTTTGCTTTTGCTATATGTGTGGTAGTGCTTTAGGGAATGTTTAACCAGAGTAATCTTTTAATTTTTTATTGAAGAAGTTGTGGGGTTACAGAATAATCAAGCATACAATACAGCGTTCCCATATAACACCCTATTATTAACATTTGCGTTGATGTGGAATATTTGTTAAAACTGATGAAAGCACATTTTTATAATTGTACTATTAAGTATTATTACCCCATGGTTTAACTTAGGATTCGCTGTTTATTTTGTGCAGTTCCATGGATATTTAAAAAATTTTTTATTCTAGTACCATATATTCAACCTAAAATTTCCCCTTTTGACCACATTCAATTATATAATTCTGTGCTGCTAATTATAGTCGCAATGTTGTGCTGCCATCAGCACCATCCATTACTAAAGCTTTTCCATCAGCCCAAATAGACATTCTGCACATCTTTAGCCTTAGCTCCTCTTTCTTTACATGTAACTTATTCTCTTCCTATATTTGTTATTCCTACCATTTTTTTTTTTTAACATGGGCAGGCACCAGAAAATGAACCCAGGTCTCTGGCATGGCAGGCGAGAACTCTGCCACTGAGCCGCTGTTGCCCTCCTTATTTCTACCTTTTCTTATTATTTGTATCAAGTATTCTTCTTCTTCTTTTCTTGTTTCTTTTTGCCGCCGTGAACTCCTCCTTTCTTGGGCTTTTAGCAAGTATATCTTAAATAGCTTACTTTGTTCCCCCTACTCTTGCTTTGTGCTCTCTTGGAAATTATTCTTTCTTGTTTTCTTTTTTCACAATAAATTGTTTTAATGCAGAATAAACTGAAACAGATACACTTTTGAGTCCAAATGAAGACCCCCCTCTTAACCTTCTTTTTTCTTAAAAAAAAAAGGTTTTTTAAATGCAATTTTATTGAGATGTGTTATATATTCACATAGCACATAATCCTCCAAATTATACAGTCGTTCACAGTATCGTCATATAGCTGTGTATTCATCATCAAAATAGATTTTTGAACATTTTCATTACTCCAAAAAAAACCCACAAAAGAATAAAAGTAAAATAAAAGCGAAAAAGAACACCCAAAACATCCCATAACTGCTTTCCTTCCTATTATTTATTTCTGTCTTTTTTTTTTTCTCACTCATCTGCCCATATACTGGATAGAGGGAGTGTCAGTCAAAAGGTTTTGACAATCACATGGACACACTTTAAAAGCTCTTTAGTTATTCAGTCATCATCAAGTATCAAGGCTATTGAATTACAGTTTAAGAGATTCAGTTATCTCACTCTAGCTATTCCAGTACACCAAAAACTGGAAGGGGATATCTGTGTACTGCATAAGAATAGCCTCCAGAGTGACCTCTTGGCTCTATTTGAAGTCTCACAGCCACTGAAACTTTATATTTTTATTTCCCCTTTTGAACAGGAAGGCTTCCTTCCACATGCCAGGGCCAGACTCGTCCCTTGGAGTCATGTCTCACGTTGCCAGGGAGATTTACACCCCTGGGAGTCATGTGCCCTGTAGGCTTGGGGAGTGCAGTGAGTTCACCTGCGGAGTTGGCTTAGAGAGAGAGGCCACATTTGAGCAACAACAGAGGTTCTCTGGGGGTAACTCAAGCATAATTACACATAGGCTTAGCTTCTCCTCTGCAGGAATAAGATTCATAAGGGCAAGCTCCAAGGTTGAGGGTCTGACCCATCAAATTGGCAGCCCCAAATGATTGCTAAGATATTAGGTCTTCCTCCGGAGGGGAAGTTTAATGTTTCTACCTTTTCCCCCAGTCCATCAAGGGGATCTTGCAAACACACTCTAATCTTCTGCCCAAATTACTCTGGAATTTATCAGGGGATCACACCAACCTGTACAGACAAACACTATCTTGCTCCCTGTTCAAAGTTCCATGTAGTTAATGGTGTTCCTGTAAGCTGACCATACAGGTTAAATTAGGTAGTGTGCTAAATATTAATTTTGAGCCAAGTAAACATCTCTTCCTTTGATCTCAACCAGAAGTTGGAGTTTTAAAATACAGTCAGTATCATCCTTTCCTCTTTAGTCTGATTTACCGTAGTACTACCCATATCAGCTTCATTCATATCTCTAATTGAAGTTTGATCACTTTTTCAGTGTTTTGAACAGTTGCTGAATGGGATAATACTGTAGAGCTCTAGCGCTGAGTCTCAGGTGTCACATAAATACCCTAACTTCCAGGGAAAGTCCATGTTATACACAAAGCTTGGCATCTCAGGATTTAGAAATAACTGTTAAAACTCTGGAAAGATGTGACTGCTTGCTGTAAGAGCTTATGGCCTAGCAACCTTTACCAGAGGCCTTCACCTGATAATGTGTGCTCTCGAATTCAGTTCTCAGAGTTTGTACATTATAGTTGGTCCATATTAGTGAGGTATTTGTCCTTTTGTTTCTGGCTTACATCATTCAACATTCTGTCCTCAAGGTTCATTCACCTAGTTGCATGCCTCACAACTTCATTCCTTCTGGCGGCCGCTCAGTATTCCATTGTATGCGTATACCACAGTTCCCCCTTCTGTTCTTCAGTCCATGTATCCTTAGGCCACCTCCATCCGTTGTAAATCCCGAACACTGCCATCATAAACACCAGTGTGCAGTTGTCTGTTTGTGTCCTGGTTCAGGTTCCTCCAAGTACACACCTAACTGCCGGGTTTTAGGATCGTATGGCATCCCCAGTCCTAGCCCCCCGTGGAGCCACCACACTTCCTTCCAGAGGGACGCACCTCTCTACTTCCCTGCCAACACTGATTAGGTCCATCTCTCTCTCCACGTTTCCCCAGCACTTGTAACTCTCTGTTCATTTTTAGACAGTTTTATTCACACGATGTATAATCCAACCTGAGTAAAAAATCAATGGTTCCTGGTATAATCACATAGTCATGTGATTATATTCACCATTGCAATTTATATGAGGATATTTCTGTTTCTTCTGAAAGAATCCTATACCCCTCCCCCATATCCCCACTTACTGACATTTAGCTTTGGTATATTGCTTTTGTTACATTCAGTACAAGCATACTCCAGTGTTACTGTTAACTATAATCCGTAGTTTGCATTGATTGTATTTCTCCCCCCCATTTGTTTATTTAATCACCATCATTGTTCACTCTAGGCATGCAACATGGATGAACGTTGAGGAGATTATGCTGAGTAAAATTAGCCAGAAACAAAAGGACAGTTACTGTATGGTCCCACTTATATGAGCTAACATTAATGAGTGAGCTTTGAGAACGAAAGTTAAGAACACAGGTTATCAGGAGACAGGAACAGGGCATTTGATGCTTAAGGAGTATAGGATGTTAAACAGGATGGATTTTTTTTTTTTTTGGCAGCACTGTCATCGTGTATATGTGTGTGTGTATTTATATTAGCTCTTAATTTAAGTAAACATATACAACTCAAAATTTCCCATTTTAGCCACTTTAGAAGTATAGAATTCGCTGATATTAACTCACAGTGTTGTGCTGCTATCACCAACATCCAGCGCCCAAACTTTTTTGTTACCTCCCACATTAAGCAGTGTAACCATTCACCTTACTCCCTTATCTTTCTATTTTGACTTAATTTCAGACTTGCAGAGAAGTTGTGAGAATATTGCAAAGAATTCCCATTTACTTTTCATTCTTGTTCACCAGGTGTTAAGGTTTTACCACAAATGCTTGATCATTGACTCTCTCCACACATCTGTTTCTTAGATCTGTCTGGTGGGAAGATATGACCATACACTTCTATGTCTATTTCATTGTCTGTGTTTCTAGTTGTCTAGCCACCTATGTTAAGAATTATGAATTCCTGCCAGTATATCCAATTGTAATCCAGTACCACAGGGTCCATTCTAACCTTTCTCTCTTCCATATTTGACATTGGCCCTCATCTATAACATATTTATTTATTTGCCACTTTTGCTTGTTGGAAAGGTTGTAAATAGAATTAAAAGAGAAAAGGTTGTTTGTTAGTATTGTGGCTTTGTCTCATTCTTTGTGCATTATTTATACTCCGGAATTATGTTTTCTTTCTAATACTGATAACTAAATTTATACTTGTAAGTCTTGTTTGGTATGATTCTAAACAAAAAAAATCCCTTCCTCCCAACTAGTTTTTTTTTTTTTAATTTAGTCTGTGCCAAGTTATGTTAATATTTAGTCCTACTTAATAGCTATTAAAAGAGCATAGTAATGCTTGATTTGCCAATTATTTTTAGTTTTCAGATAACTCATTACTGTTGAATAATTTTCTGAAGCAATTAGACAGCTGGAGAGCAGTAGAGTCAATGAAAAAAGCTTGTTCTTTCTAAGAGTTGACAAACACATTTATTATGAAATGCCTTTAGTTTTCCAGCAATCTAATTGTTCCATTAACATAATGTTCTTGACAGAAGATAAACAGCAGAAAAAACGACTTTAGTACATATTACATGCACTTGCAAAAGTTATTACTAATATATGTGTATGCTGTGAATGCTATTTCTTTTATTTTAGACTTAAAGATTTAAAGTTACTAAATTATATGTTGAAAACAATAAACTATAATTTAAAATTATCATTTTTTTAGGTTATTTTTTAAATGATACTATTTAGCAAGATTTATTTATGTGTAAACGTGGGGGTAAATGTCATAAAAAAGGAAATATGTGCCTGCATAATAGAGTAGCTTGTTAACTCGTGTCCATTCTTTTAGAAGATCCTCATATTTCTGTAAGCAGAGGTTCTTCAAAATTTTATTGAATTAATAAATTAAAAAAAAATTTTATTGAAAAATAAAATCCAGGTTCAGAAAATTGTCTGATATGTTTTATTATTGAAAGACTTGGGTCTTATCCCATTTAGACCTATTTCAGTATCCATATTTGTAAATAGATTTAAAATATTTGTTTTTTTCTCTCTTTGTTACAGGTCCTCAAGCCAGCTAATAGGAAGTGGTTCTCCATTGGGATTGAAATTACAGAAGTTTTTAGTCACTTATACTTCTCTTCTTCCAGAAGAAATAAAGAGTATGTGTCAATAAAGAGTTATTTAAATATATATATATATTAGCTTTAAAAATTTTATTTTTAGTATATTGGTTATAGGTACCATCTTAAGACAGTTATAATCAGTATTAATTTAAAAATAATTTCTTTTTTCCAGGATATGTAAATTTTGTCATAATTATTTAGGTTTCCACTATAATTGAATATATACTTTTGTCATTGTTATATATTGCCAGTATTGGCGTGAGTAGCATGAAATTAGTTTTAAAACGTGTGTTGTAATTAATTATCTTTTCTAATGCTAGTAAATTTCAAAAACTAATAAACTAGGTTATTGAGAGAGAACCTAGGGTTTAGGAAAAAATTGAAAATAGTGTGTCTGCCCTGGCAAAGATCTGATGATCTTTGCTTGCTAAAGTTGTCCTTTTAAAGATATTGACTTTGAAAGATAAAAAAGAAAAATACACTTATTTTATGTAAGCTGTGTCCTAGAAATATCCTACTTTGTCAGATTGGGGATTTATTTTTATTTTTGATGACGTATGCTAAGTTGGTGCGCAAAGTACAGAAGCCGTGTTATTTTTGTTTGCTGACCAGCAGGAGGACTTTAATTTCTAAACGTTTTTCTCATGACTGCCTTTATGACTTGTGAAGTGACCCTGGGCATGCAATTTTCCTTTTTTTTTTGGTATTTATTCTGCAGGTGGTATGACAAGATGACCGACTGGTAATATCTGTTCAGAAGTAAAAGATGGCTCATATATCATGACTTCAAAATTTTTATAAAATTGATTGTTTTGATTACTCTTTTAAAAAAATTAGTTAATGGAGAAGATAATTTAACTGTTGGAGCCATTCCTTAGTTTGCTAGAATTCAGGAGTTTAAACTTCTGGGATCTGGCAGTGCGAGGGTTAATTTGTCAACCGGGCTGTACGTCCCATGTCAGTAATCCAACCTGACTGAAATAGCAGTAGTCAGTACTTCCTAGAATTTGAGTACCTGGTGTTTGTGGCTCAGTGCCAGGCACATAATAAACACCTGATAAATGTGTTGAATGAATGAATGAATGATGTGGCAGTCTGCTCATTGCTGTCTTCCATATGACATGAATACTGTATAAGATAAAGGAGGGAATTTAGTGAACTTAATTAGTTCACAAAGAAAAGAGATACGGTTTTTACTTTGTAACTTTTTTTCGGTCACAATTTCCAGTGGATAGTGTCTGTATATCTAGTTTTGTGTGGAGTACTTTGGCAGATATAAAAGCTTCTGAGGATTTCTTAAAACTCATTCTGCAGAGATGATCTGAGAAAATAGGCAGGCGTTTTTGCTAATTTCATGACCTGAAGGTCCTTAGTAAATCATGTAGTAGCAGGGAATGCAGAATGAAGTACCATCCTTTTGCATCTTGAAATAGGAAAATGAATTATAGTGATTAAATCCACGGAGTTAAGAAACAACCAGTGGGGAAGAGCTGATGTTACTCTGCAGATACCAAAGACTACTTACTTACCATCGAACTTTCCTATCCTCTATTTCCTTAATATCTTAAATGGAAGAATGTCTTCTAACAGTTAAAAATTTCTAACAGTTAAACATTTACTTGAACATTTAAAAAATATATTTTACAATATAATAGAATACTTACCTTACTAAATAGGAATGAAATTGAAATGATATTGATCTGTTTTGCAACAACTTTTTTGAGATTTAGTTTACATACCATAAAATTCACCCCCCTTTAAAGTGTTTAATTCAGTGGTTTTAGTATATTCACAAAGTTGTACAACCATCACCACTAATTCCAAACTTGTTTCTTCACTCCCTAAAAATACCCATACCCATTAGTCACTTCCCATTTCCCCTAGCTCCTGGTAACCACTTATCTATTTTCTGTCTTTATAGATTTGCCTATTCTGAACATTTCATATAAATGGAATTATACAATTTGTGGCCTTTTCTGCCTGTTTTCTTTCATTTAACATCATGTTTCAAGGCTCAGCCATGTTAAAACATGTATCAGTATTTCATTTGTTTTTATGACTGAATACTATTCCGTTGTTTTGATACACCACATTTTGTACATCCATTCAAAGTTGATACATATTGGGTTATTTTCACCTTTTGGCAGTTATGCATAATACATCTATGAATATTTGTGTGTAAGATTTTATATGGACATGTTTTCAATTATTGGATATATACCTAGAAGTAACTTTTTGAAGAACTTCAAACCTGTTTTCCAAAGCATCTGCACCATTTTACATTTCCAGTAGCACATCCTTGTCAACATTTGTTATTGCCTGTCTTTTTTATTATCGCCATCCTTATGGGTGTGAAGTGGTATTTGTGGTTTTGATTTATGTTTCTTTAATGACTAATGATATTGAGCATCTTTTCATGTACTTTTTGGCAACAATATTTTTAAACTTTTTCTTTCAGGTAGTTTCCTATTAAAATTTATTCAGAAGATGACAAGTAGACATTGGTGTGCTATTCCCATTTTGTTTTTATCTAAGGCATTGGCAAATATCCCAAGATGTAAAGCCCTGGGTGTAGAAGGGCTTCTTGCTTTCAGGTAATTTATGCTGCCTGTGTCACATGTGGTTATTTGCCATTACTCTCCATTGGTCAAATTTTGTTTTTCCCTCAGCTTTAATGTGCAATCAGTGTTTTTAGTTATTATTGGCACTGAGATTTGTGAGCTCTTAATTTTTATATTGGAAAAATTAAAAAATCTGTTATTTATATAGAGTTGGCTTATTTTGTTTCATGAATTATGAATTTAAATATGTTTCACAACACATACTATTGGATTTTGACCACGTTAAATAAGGTCAGTTAAATTTTTATTATATTCACATGTAGAAAACTAAAGATAATACAGTGATATGATCAGAAAGTATTTAGAAACCTAGAGTTCCTGCTTTAAATGAAAATTGGAAGAAGTTTCCAATTTCTTCATATAAAATCTTTTTAATTTTAAAAGAGGTATGTTTCATATTAAAATTGAGTTGCCTTAGAGGCCTTATTAGAAAATATCTTTGAAATTCTACTGACAGTGGCTTTCTGTATTAGAAATTGTAGATAAATTTATAAGTCAATTTGTCAATAGTTACAAAATGACAGAATTTTCTTTGGGAATATGGCAGCGCACGTTTTGTCTTTATGTCAGGGATGTTCTTCAGTGTTCTATGGTTACACATCAGATTCTGTTGAGAGGGGCAGCTCAGTGCTATCTTCTTCAAGCAGCTATGAATTTGGTAGATGTGGTAAGTTCATCTTTTTTTACTCACGATACTTCAGTTTACAAGTCTTTCTTAGTAATTGTGCATGAAGGGGTAAACATGACAGGCCTGTGACTGCTATGGTTAGGAAGGCCTTCTTGTAAGGCTGGCCCCTGGTTGGATTTGGGAGTGTGGATTTCAGGAGGGTTTCTGCCATCCTGACCTAGAGTGGCTCACTGTGCCTGAGGTGGTGATACAGACAACGTGGTTTATGCCAAATACCTGCTTTCTTCTGGGGAGTCTGAAATTTAGGTACGTGCTGGGAAGGGGATGCTTCTATGACAGCCCCCAGTACAAACCCTAGGCTCTGATTCTCTAATGAGCTCCCCTGATAGCACTTCCTAAGTTTTGTCAGTGCTTATTACTGGGAATTAAGCATGTCCTGTGTGACTCCACTGGGTGAGGAAGCTTGTACTTGGTTTTCTCCTGACTTTGCCCCATATGTCTTTTCTCTTTGCTCATTTTGCTCTGTATCCTTTTGCCGTAATAAATCTTAGCTATGAGTACAGCTATAGGCTGGGTCCTGTGAGTCATCCTAGCGAATGACTGAACCTGGTGGTAGTCTTGGGAATCCCTGCGAAAGTGAGTATAAAAATTGGCAAGTGGGTGTAAAATGGAAATTAAGGCCTTGCTGGAGGATTTTGTAACTTTTGAATCCTCATTTAACTTACTCTCCAATTCTTAAGGGTTGCTGTAGAGTCAAAAGAGGACTTAACCCCTGTTTGTCCTCCTGCTTTTAGTTAATGTCACTGTGAAGGCAAAAGAACAATAATATGTTTTGTTTCATTTTTCTCTCGTGCCTACTTTGAAAGTGTTCCCCTAATAGCACTTCTCAAACATTTTCACCATGCATGTTTCATGGGTAAATTGTAGAGCAGATTTATATGGGAAGGTTACAGACATAGTGGGAAATTTCTTCTTTTATCTGTAAATTCATACACATTTGTATTCTTCATTATAATAAAAAAAAATTCTGGAGTAAAATTTATCTTCCAATAAGTTGACATCCCAAGAAGTCATACTACCTTTATGCTGTGTGTGTTACAGAGCCCCAGTAATACTATTGCTTAGGGCAAGGGTCAGCAAACTTTCTGTAAAGGGTCAGATAGTAAATATTTTAGGCTTTGCAGAACATATGGTTTCTCCTAATTCGTCAACTCTTCCTTTGTAGCTAAAAGCATCCATAGACCGTTTGAATGGACCTGTATGTTCCAGTAACACTTACAAAAAACAGTCCATGAGTGGTTTTGGCTCGAGAACCATAGTTTACCAACTCCAGGCCTACAATAGGCTATCTTAATCCAAGAAGCACTTGTTAGGGGGACAAAAAGATACAGGTTGTTTTTGTGAACTGAAAAGTAATAATCCCTTTTTTATTTAAAATAATTTTTCTTATGGAGTGTTATCTTTTTTTTTTTCTTTTTAAGATTGTCAACCATATTGCTTCTGAGATAGTAACTTTTGATTTTAAGGAAAACAGATTTGTAAAAAAAGTCTTTCAATTTATATAATGTATTGACTGTGTGCAATCAATATGTTCGTTTTAAATTTTCTTTTAAAATGTAACTTTCTTTTGAGTTGATGATACTGCTTTCACAGTGATTGTTTTCTTCAGTTAAAATGTTTTAAATGAATAATTTTTAAAAACTTGTCCTCCAGGAGAAAGTGTCACTTTCTGATGTCTCAACTTTTCTCATGTCTTTGAGACAAGAGGAGTCCTTAGGACGAGGAACTTCTTTGTGGACAGAGGTAAGACTTGGAAATTAGTTTAATGATAAAATATTTGAAAATTTTATGAAATATTGTTTTCAAATTGAGTTAATTGCTAGCCATTTATTTAACATACAATACTAACATATAATGTTACTTATCAACAGAGATTTTTAAGTAGTGTATATACACTACTGTGAGTGGATTTGACTGATAATGCTGCAAAGATTCCTGTGGAAAGGTGGGAGAGAGGAAACTGTTTGGATTAGAGATAGATAGATGTATTTAGAAGAAAAGATAGTACAAGTTGACAGACCTTGATTCCGAGTGAGATGTAATAGGAATGATGATGGCATTAGACTCAAAACAGTAACACAAACCTTGGCTTTCTCTTTTTACTGTCAGTTAATGGCACTTTAATCTACCCAGTTGCCTGAGCCTGAAATTTTGTTAATCCTTAATTTTTCCTGATTTTACACATCTAATTCCTTGCCAAGTTGTAATGTCTCTCCTTTTCCCAATTTCCAGTTATTTTTCTAGTTTAGGTCTTCCCTGTGTAATGCTTCCTCCATTGTGATGACTTCTCATTGGACAATGCATCTTATCCCTACTCTGGATTTCTCTATTCTATACTACATATTAATGGTTTAAAATAGATTGTATTCTGGTTATTCCACTCTTTTTTTGTAAAGTCATCTGATTTCTTTGTTTTTGTTTTAAACCGTGGGACTTAATCCATACTAGTGATTTTAGCTCTTACTCATTATCTGCATGGTTGCATTCTTGTCTTTGTCCTCCATATGTCCAGTTTTTTGAAGATAGGGAGTTTTATTTAAAAAAAAAACTTTTTTTTTCCAGTGTCTAAAAGATTACTGAGGCTAGGGATGTGAAGATTTTTTCATGTCAAAAATTTTTATTTTGGAAAGAGAGATTAAAAGAAATATTTTCCCACATGTATTTTAATTTCCTTAGAACATAAATATATTTTTCCAGTTCTTAACATGACATATTCCAGCCATAATAACAGTTTATTACTTTCTAAATCTTTCTTCATAACAGTAAAACGTTATACTCTGTGGGTAAATTAAAATGAAATAACAGTCTATGTTTTATGACTTTTTATGTTTCATTAGGAAACATGTTTTCTATAATTTTAAATTATATTTTCTAAATATATTTCTGATCATAATTATATCTAGCAAAAAGATGGCAAGCTAATGAATAGGATAAAGGGTTATCAGAGTAATATCACTGACTCAGAGATGTTAAAAACATGAGGATTAAACAAGATAAGAATAGTTCTGCAAAGCATGACATTAAGGGATGGCCTTCAGCCTTTTCATATATCTGGTGTATACACAGTTCTGGGTGAAAGTAGGAAAGTAGAAAATCAGGAATTCTTATTGGTCTAAATCAGTGGTTCCCAACTGAGGTCAATTTTGTTCCTTTGGGAATGTACGGAGACATTTTTGGTTGTCACGGCTGGTGAGATGCTATTGGCATCTGGTGGGTAGAGGCCAGGGATGCTGCTACACATCCTGTAGTACACAGGACAGGTCCCACAGCAAAGAAGTGTCCAGCTCCAAATATCAGTGGTATCAAGTCTGGGAAACCTTGGTCCAAAACTGGTTGTTTTGTAAGTCAAATAAAGACCCTTTTCCTACTCACTGGCAATATCTAAATGTACGAGTTGCCTCTGTGGCAATCTTGTACAAATTCCAATTGACAATATAATTGGAAACAGACATTAAATAAACTCAGTTAATTTTGGTTAAGTAGGCGCTTAATTTTCATTGATCAAGTACATGTTAAAACTTCTCTTAATTAATTAAATTAGCTTATTATTTAACAAAATATCATAGTAATTGCTTTTAATTGATTAGTGTGCTTTATATTTGTTTTCTGTTCCTTGCCTGTCTTTCTATGAACTGAATAGTTGATCATCAGAAGGTGAGAGATAGAGAGCAAGAAATTAAGGAGGCTTGATTAATCATAAAATCAGATTTATATGTGTAGATTTTGGGGATGCAACTAGAACAGCCTATCATTTAATCTACAATATTTTGACTTCAGAATTCAACCTTTAGGATATAATGAGGGTGCAGTGGTTGTTAACAGAAAATTACATGAACAATTTTGAAAGACTGGAAGTCTTTATATCTCATAATGTATATCTGGTAAGCCTATAACTTTATGTTGAAATTCTCAAATACACGGTAGGAAATTAGAAGTTGTATCCCTCATTTGTATTATAACTTTCATCCCCATATCAGCTTCCAGTGAAACCTGAAGACCCAAATGAGATTAAATATAAAAAAGCATAAGGGGAAGGTCTCTAGAATAGATTTTTTAAAAAATATTTTTATTGACAAATCTTCACACACATGCAGTCCATATATGGTGTAAAATCAGTGGCTCACAATATCATCACTTAACTGAGTATTCATCCTCATAATCATTTTTTAGAACATTTGCATCACCTCAGAAAAAGAAATAAAAAGGAAAGAGAAAAAACTCATACATCCTGTATCCCTTACCCCTCCCTCATATCGACCCCTAATATTTCCATCTATACAATTTATTTTACCCTTTATCCCCCCTACTATTTATTTATTTTTATCCATATTATTTTACTCATCTGTTCATACCCTGGATAGAAGGAGCATGAGACACAAGGTTTTTACGATCACACAGTTGCATTGTAAAAGTTACATCATTATACAGTTGTTTTCGAGAATCAAAGCTACTGGAACACAGTGCGACAATTTTCAGGTGCTTCCCTTCAGCCACTCCAATACACCATAAACTAAAAAGAGATATCTATATAATGTAGAAGAATAACCTCCAGGATAACCTCTTGGCTCTGTGTGAAACCTCTCAGCCACTGAAACTTCGTTTTTTCTCATTTCTCTCTTCATCCTTTCAGTCAAGATGGCTTTCTCAGTCCCATGATGCCAGGTACCAGCTGATCCTGGGAGTTCTGTCCCATGTTGCCAGGGAGATTTATACCTCTGGGAGTCATGTCCTACGTAGGGGGAAGGGCTATGAGTTTACCTGCCAAGTTGGCTTAGAGAGAGACTCCACATCTGAGCAACAAAAGAGATTCTCTGGGGGCAACACTTTGACCTAATTGTAAGTAGACTTAGCCTATCCTTTGCAGAAATAAGTTTCATAGGGGCAAACCCCAAGATCGAAGGCTCAGCCCCTTGATTTGGTTGTCCCCACTGCTTGCGAGAATATCAGAAATTATCCAAATGAGAAAAATGAATAGTTTGTCCTTTCTCCCCAGACCCCAAGGGGACTTTGGAAAAGCTTATTCAGTACCCAAATTACCCTGGGATATATGGGTGCATCACACTAAGTTTGATGGACAAACCAATAAAATCTCATGCTCTATTCAAGATTCCATGTACTTAATGTTCAACTGAACTGACCATACAAGTTAAATTATGTAATACAGTACCCAAAATATAAATTTTCCACCAAATAAATATCTCTCCCTTTGGTCTCACACAGAAGTTGAAGTTTTAAAATATGGTTGATATCATCCTTTATCCTGTATTCTAATCTACCTTAATTCTATCCAGATCAGCTTCCTTCATATTTGTAGTCAAAGTCTGATCCCTTTTTCAACTTATAAAACAGTTCCTGGATAGGGTACTGCTGACTTTCATAGCTTCAGAGTTCAAACTCAGTCTCAGGTGTCACCTAAATACCTGTAGTTTCTGGGAATGACCAGGTTATACACAAACAGCTCAATATCTCAGAATTTGGACGTAACAGTTACAACTCCTGAATATATATGACTTCTGTAAGAGCTTATATTCTAGTACCCTTTACTTTACAATAGGCCCCAACCAGATAACCAGTGCTCCTGACTTTGGTTCACCGAGTATATTAGTTAGGGTTCTGTAGAGAAACAGAATCAGCAGGGAACACTCGCAAATATAAAATTTACCAAAGTGTCTCACGTGACCGCGGGAAGTCAGAGTCCAAAATCTGCAGAGCAGGCTGTGAAGCCGATGATTCTGATGGAGGGTCTAGACAAACTCCACAGGAGAGGCTCACCAGCTGAAGCAGGAATAGAGCCTGTCTCTTCTGAATCCTCCTTAAAAGGCTTCCGGTGATTAGATTAAGCGTCACTCATTGCAGAAGACACGCCCCTTGTCTGATTACAAATGGAATCAGCTGTGGATGCAGCTGACGTGATCAGTGTTTCTCTTTTAAATTAATATATTTTAGTCTGCACATATGATAGAAAATAAATTTATGAACTTTATAACTTATTTTTCACAATCTGCATTTTCTCAGAAAAACAGTAGTTCTTGTTTTAGTATATGAAGCGGGGATGAGTTTCAATTTCTGGTTTTAGTTTGCTGTACATATGTATTTTTCATAGATATGCTCTTTAGAATACCTTATCAAAATGTGCATTTTATGTTAAGTACTTTAAAAAATGTTGCCTCTTAAGTCTATAAATTCTTTGGAGATTAGAAAACATACTCATATATACATACAGGCACATTTTTTTTCCAGTCTGTTCTGTTTGTGGAATTCAATCATGACAATAAATGGTTTATATGTTGTTCAGTGACTCAAGTTTAGTTTATTGTGAAAGAAAGAAAGTTGGCTTAGAGAAATTGGAAGCACTTTGTTCAGTTAGGTTTTTAAAATAAAACCATGACTATTTTCTTTTCTAGCTCTGTGACTGGTTGCGTGTTAATGAAAGCTGTTTTAGGCCATCCCCAAATTGTAACCTTGTTGGACTTCATGAGACATCTTCTTTAAATGCTTATGTAAAGAACTTAGTTCAAGAATATGTTAAGTCACCTGCTTGGGAAAGTAAGTCTGCAATTATTTTTATGGATTGCTGTTAACAAAATATTTTCAAATAGCTTTTAACTAATGTTTCAGATGAAGATTTATGTTTAACCAAGTGTATACTTGTATACTGATGCTTAAGCTTGTATTTCTACCATATACTGTGAATAACAGAATGTAAAAATACCTTTTCCTAACATGTACCTGATTAGTTGCAGGACTTTATTTTAAACTGTTACGTATTTTAAGAAACCAATAAGTTACTGGGGTAGGAATTGCACACAAATAGATTTATTAATTTATTTTACAACTATTGACTCCTTATTGACCAGATTTATAGGTGTATTTTTAGAGCCTCTGTGCTGAACATATCTATTGGTAAATCTGTTTATCTTTTTCCCCCCGATATCATTACTTTTGGAAAGCTCTGTGAATTGATTATGAAAAAGAATTTTGAAGGCAAATTATATTTAAAAGGATGATTTTGTCGGTTTCTTCTTTTTACCAAATATTTCGCAAATATCAATATATTTACTTCTTTGGGGAAATGTTTAAGACAGCATGAGGAAAGCGCTATTAGCAGATTCCTTAATTAGGATTCTTTTTACATTTCTAATGCTTCCTCTTCATTATAATCATTAGTGATAACTTGGGTAAATTGTGTTTTTGAATTTAATGCCTCCTAAATTTCCTAGCTTGTCTCAGATCAGGTTATTTTCAATTACTGATTTCTCTAATTTGATCATGGAATGTCTTAAATGATCAGATGATTAGCCTTCCAAGATACATGTGTTTATCTGTTCTTCCTTCTTGGAACATTTCTGTTTTGTATTTTCTCCACTCTATCATATAGTAAATTCTCTTTGCTGTTACATGTAAGATTCTTTTGTTAGGCCTGTCAAAGTAAATAAGTTTTAGTTCTTGCTGAAATAAATGTAAACTCCCTAAATACCTGTAGAACTTATAAGTCAGGGTACATAACAGCAGGCAATTTGATTAAATATCAAAATAGGATGAAAAGGAAAAACTTAGGGTGGGCCATGGTGGCTCAGCAGGCAGAGGGCTTAAATATTATATTATTTAATATAGTTTGCTAGTTTAAGATAAACACCTTAAGATTTTTAAAAACTGATTTCAAGTGCTAAAGAGGTATGTGTGTTTAATATTTTTGTTTGACTTGTAATGCCCTTGGCTAAATGCCTTTATAAAATTTTATTTTGGTTACCATTACAGGGTAGTTTTCATTATGTTAATAATTTCCAAGAGAATATTACTCAGCTTGAGTTTATGAGCATAAAATGCATATAATATTCCAAATCTGTTTTCATATAAAAACTCACCTACCAAAAACAATTTTCAGTTAATTTCTACATCTGAAGTAGCTTTTTCTTTGCTTTTTTTATGTAGTCAGTTCAAAAAATTTTATATTGTTTATTCAGCAAGCATATATATCAAATGTTTTCTAAGTGCTGGTCATTTGAGTTACAGAGATGAAATGTACATCCTCTGCGCTGAGAGAGATCGTAGGCCTAGCTCATAAGGCTTGGATGAACTTGCATCCAAGGAGTTGAAAGTAGGTGGCATATACCTATCTACCTACTTACCCATCTACCCATCTCTCCATCCATGACATGAAGCACAGGTAGAAATAGTAAGAGATAAGGCTGGATTTTTGTTAGAAGCTGTTTAAAATTTAAATGCCTATTTAAAATATGCCTACTTAACTTGTGGCCAAGAAATTTAAAGATATGGAATAATCCCGAAGTACTCTATAGGAGCTGTATATGAGTTTTTAAAAAAGCTTTATTGAGGCATAAATGATATACAGTCAAGTGTACATACTTAAACTACGGTGTGATGAATTTTTACATGTATGTATGCTCATAAAACCACCAGCACAAACAAGATAATGAACATGTCTCTAATTTTGGCCTCCATCTTCTATGTGCCCTTTCTCCATCTCTAGTCAAGCACTGATGTTCTTTCTGACATAATCTAGATTAGTTTGCATTTTCTAGAATTATGTTTTTCAGATTCCATTGTGGCAAATTTTGACAGATAATTCGAGGTTCAAATGTATTAAGATGGTTAATGGTAGCCAGTGACCTTTTCTTTCTTTACAATGAATGCTGCCTCTACTTTTCTAACTCCAGCAAGAGAAAAGAGAGAGTAAATAAGGAATTCTGTATAGTGGTTCATAATATGTGGTTCCTATGCCAACAACATCAGCATCACCTGGCAACATTTTAGAAATGCAAGGTCTCACGCTCCATTCCAGACTTATGAAATCAGAAACCCTGGTTAGGAGCTCAGCAGTCTGTCCTTCAACAAGTCCACCAGGTGATTCTAATGCACACAGCACTGAGGTTTGAGACCCACTGCTCTATAGCATGGATGTACTTAGCATGGTGGCAAAGTAACTCAGGAAACAGCCTACAACAAAAATCTCTGCAAGATTTAACCCTCCACTCGGGAGGGTAAGGTACGCCAGCATTATTGGCTTGGTACTGTGGCACTCCTTGAAATAAAAAAATCATTTGAAATTCCCTAAACTTGTGATTTATGAACTTGCCTTGCAGTGCCCAAGGTAAGAATTTATTTAAGACTTCAGAAAGAATAATTCTGTAGTTTCCGAACGTTATTATTGTGTTTTGCTGGAGGCAAGTGAGAACTTTCTAGCCTATATAAAGGCCCCAAAGTAGGTACTGTTCCTGCCAAACTGTGTAGTAGTTATATCCCCAAAGGCTTCCAGATAGCAGGCTGTTTAATGGGGGGAAGAACCTTTAGTGCCACTGTGACTAGAAACATTTTATTCTCAAGTGGCAATAAAATCTCTTCTTTCTCTTACTAGTAGTCCAAAACATTAGATTCTCCCACCTTCCATGGTATTGGATTCCATCAGAAGGTATCGGATTATGTTATTGCTGTTGAAAATAAAGGGAACTGAATGGTGTATTAGCATTTGATTTCATTTGTGAATGAATTTTTAATATAAATGTGGCTATAAATATGGCATTAATATTTAGAGTAAAAATGTTTCCGAGAACAAATTTCAGCCATTCACCTTTATAACACTCATAAATTTACCCTAATACATTTTTCTGGACAGTGCCAATATTTAGATTTTTTTTAATACAAGCAGATTTCTTATTAATGATAACTAAATTGCATTTACAGTATTATTAAAAATCACACATAATAAAAAGTTTATCCTGTTTTTCTTTTCTGAGTTGTCCTATGTGTAATATGTTTTTAAAGTTGACTGTTTTCTGTGTTATTCCTATAAATTTTCTATAAAAATATATTAAATTACCCCCAAAATATGTTAGAGTGTTTAAAATGTTTCAAGTATTTGAACCCATGGGCTGGAACTAGAGCTCTTACCTCATTTTTCTTGGGGTGAAAAGTATAATCTTATAGCAATTTACTCTGAATGAAAAAGAAATTGGACTGACTTTCAGAGATAGGAAAATATTTATTTTATTCCTTAACCATGTAATAATGTTCTAGGAACTTTCCATATGTTATTTAATTTCTATAATAAACTCAAGGAAAGTTTAGGTGTTAGTTTAATTTCATAAAGAATAAAATTAAAATCTCTGTGAAGTTAACTGACTTGCCTAAGATCCCACAGCTAATAAGTGGGACTGAGATTCAAACAAATCTGAGAGTCCAAAGCCTATGCTATATATCCATTATATTCCCTTTTTGGTTATATTTAAGAAGCTTTCGTCTCTCAACTGAAGTACCAGAATTGCCTCTTAACTAGTCATCTTGCTTCCCCTACAAATCTCTTTCCTACATTATTCACAGAGAAGTCTTTCCAAATACAAATATTAATGTTATAAATTTCTCCACTTCTTTACATTCACTTAAACCTTTAGTTTAAATTGCCTGTAAGGTTAAAGACAAAAATCATTAACAATGGCCTACAAAGGTTGTCTTGTTTTTTCCCCTTCCTCTTTCTGTAGCCTCATCTTTTGCTTCACCCTCTCACTGTGTGTGCCTAAGCCACACTGGCATTCGTCTTTGTCCTGGAATATGGCATGCTTTCTCCTGCCAAAGGACTTTTGCCGTCTCTTTCTCTTATCTCTCTTCAGGCATTGCATTCCTGCTCATCCTTCAAACTCAGCCTGATTGACATTTCTACCGTTACTCCCCAGACAAGGGCACATATTCTTAATGTACACACTAATTGTACCATGTACTGCTCTTAAAGTACAGTACTTGACTATACTGCTTTAAAATTCTCATTTTTTGTATATTCTTCAATTAATACTTTTCTGTTCTACTGTACTGTAAATACTGTGAGCATAGGAACCATTGTATCTCCAGTACCCAGTCCAGGGCTTGGCTTTCAGAAGATATGTAAAGATTATTTTTCTTCATATTCAAATATGTATGATATGAGCCATGCTGTATGGTATTGTACTGTATTTCATTTCACCTGTATTTCTTTAATAATTTAATATTAGTATCCTAGGGGATAATCATAAGCAGTTTCGTTTTTGAAACATCATCTTTGAAGAATTTTGCTAAAGCTTTGCAAACCTTAACTATCACTATTTAGCAGGAGAAAACTGCTTTATGCCTGACTGGTTTGAAGCCAAGCTTGTTGCTTTGATGGTTGTGTTGGCTGTGGATGTAGAAGAAATGAAGAATCAATATAGGTAAGTGTTTCTAAATTTGAAAAGAAAGTTTTGTTTCTTTTTAAAAAGAAAGACTGTTTAGATTTATGATATATATTCAGATTTTTTGATGATTGGTATAGAGTTGATAACAAGAGATTAATAGAAGAGACTAGAACATTGGCAATATACTAAAGAAATTTTTTAAATTAACAATAAGGGCATTTAAGTCCTTTTAGATTTATAAATTGTTCAATTGGAAAAGGTAAAAAAATTTATTACAATAATCACTGGTTTATATGAGTATTAGAAAAAATGGGTTGTAAGATCGTAGATTTAACTTCTTTGTAAAATGTGTAATTAGAAATATGGTAGTTAAATAAAAGTCTCATATTTTGAGAATGTGAACAAACCAGTTCTCACAAGATTATAATTATTGTGGAAAGGTCATGTGGTGGTATATTTGCATGATACACAGTTAATTTGATTTACATCGTCACTCTTCTAGAATAAAGGTGTGTGGTACTAAAGTTGACTATATTCACTTTTCATAAATCCTTGGTTGTATTTCTTTGTTTCTTTGTATTTTTTTTATTAACATGTCTTCTTTTCTTGACTAGCATGCCTTTTTTTTTTGGTATTACAGAAGCAGGTTCTTACTATTTTATTTTGCACACAAAAAAAAGGATGTAGGATTTCTTTAATACTTGTGCCTAGAGTTGAGTATAGTATGTTCTTCCTTGTGCTTTCTTCTTTAGTGAATTGCTACACTCACTGAAAAAGCATAGACTGGAAGGTCAGTAAGAAGATTGAAAGATCAGTACTGATATGTGCTGGGTGTTTTAATCCATCCAAAAGAGGAGTTTTGTCTCACTGAGTCTATTAGCTTGTCAAGTCCATAAATTGTAGAAAGAAAATTATTTCTTTATGCCTTTGAAATGCTTGATTTGGCCATGTCTTTTTAACACCTAGTGGAAAGCGGAGAATACATGTATTAAGGGTATTCTTAGACCCTCTTCTGGATGCTCTTATGAAGTTTGGTACAAATGCCTACACACCTTTGCTGAAGACTGACAGATGCCTCCAGTTGCTGATGAAGTTGCTGCACATTTGCTCGTTGAAAGGTTCCGGTACCCAAAATGGTGAGGATAAATAGTTTCTGCTGGTTTCTTGCTTGGTATATCATTGGTATCTAGAATAAGAGAAGCGCTGACCTTTTAAAAAGAAAATGACAACTTCATTCATTCAGCAAACATCTTACCATGTCATGGAATTCACTAAAATTTACTTAATTTTAGGAAACCACTATGGATTCTGTCAAGGAGTCTTTAAAATGTATATGAAATTTATGTAGCTTAAATCAACAGATGCTTAAATTGACAATCCTTAGCACATTTGATTGCTAAAACCATAGGCAGTCTCTTCAAGTGTAATATAACTAATCCTAAACTATTCTGTGGCTTTTTGTCTTGATGCTTCAGTTAAGTTGTGATAGGCATCCCTCTATTTACTGTAATAATAAGACAGACATTCCTCAGCTTGTTTACAGTAATTAAGATATCTTGACTAATATTCCTAAAATAAGACCCTAAATATCGCCATACTTAAAGTATTTAACTGTTACACTGTGTCTCCTGTCAAGAGTTTGACCATTCTTCTTGAGAGGCTTATAGCTTACTCTTATAGTACCATAGTTTGCAATGTTTTTTACATCTTCAGTTGTATTAGTTTACAGGATATGCTTTGAAATTATAGTAGTATTTTGCTGTGGCTCCATTAATGAGATATATATTTAGTATAGGAAATAAAACTTTTAAGACAGTTACTAGTTCACCTGTGAGGGGTCTTCTGTTAAGAGCGTATTAATATACATTTTACATTGTGCAACGTTTTAAATCCTTGTACTCAAAAATTCCCCAAATAGACTTTTAATTTGTAGGATTTGAACCATTATTCATGTAACAGTAACCTTTTGTAAGATCTTTAACTCTTTAAGGGCATAAATTTGGATTTATTTAACATTTCTTGAGTATTTTTTATTAGGCAGTTCTTTATTAGCTCAGCATTTTCAAGTGCAGGATTATTTCACATATGCCTTTTAAAATATCGTAATATTTGATAGAAACAAAAGAATGTGTACTAGTTGTATATAGTTTGTAATGCAAAATAAACACCCAGAACTCACCATCCAACCAAAGAATGTATCTACCTATTTTGATTTATATCTTTATCACTTTTATGCTCTTTAGAAAATTATTTTACCACATATATAGATATTCGTAAACAATGTAGTTTTCCTGCTTTTGAGCTTTATAGAAATGTTATTTTACTGTAAACAGTCTTTTATAATTTTTTTCACTAATGTGTGTCTAAGATTCATTTATGTCCTTCTTTTTAAAGTTCACTATTTTCACTCTTGTATAATCTTCCATTGTATGGTGATATCACAATTTATCCATTCTTCTGTTCCTGAATATTTGAGTTGCATTCAGTTTTTTACATTATATGTAGTGTTACTATGAACACTTGTCTCCTGGTACTTGTATCTTAGTCTCTCTAGAGTATGTACTGAGGAATGAACAGTTGCTGGTTCTTAGCATAGGTGTTGTATAAGATCATGCGAAAATGTTTTTCTAGGTAGTTGTGTACGGATTTTATGTGTTCTTCATACATATCTGCTCTTATATTACCAAGGCATATGGTAAGAGCTAAAGAAACACCTATTGAATTTTGATAGCAGTTGACTTCCATATAATCGGTACTTTAATTTTAAATAGATCTTAATTCTGAAAGGATTTCTTTGAGTTGGGAAGAAGGAAAATAGTTATGTACATTTTATAGATAAGTAAATAGTCTAGGAATTAATTAACAGTACCAGTGTCAATGAACAAGTTAATGGTGGGGTCAGAAATGTCCAAGTTTATTTATTATCAGTGAATGATATTGAGCTCTAGCAGTATAGTATTTTCTTGGCAAACTTTGACTTTTGGGGGCTTTAAAAAATGTTGAGGTCATTTAATTTTTTATATTTTATTATAGAAATTTTAGAATATACACAAAAATAGATTCAAGTTTTGACTTTGATGGTGTTAAGATATTTTATAGAACTAGTGAGGGTGTACCTTGCCTTGTTCCTGATCTTAGAGAAGGAGCATCATTCTTTCACCATTAAATATGATGTTGGCCGTTAAGGTTTTTTGTAGATGCTTTTCATCAGGTTGAAGAAGTTCCCCTCTATTCTACTTTGCTGAGAGTTTGTCAGGAATGATTGTGAATTTTGTCAGATGCTTTTCTCCATTAGTTGATATGATCAGGTGTTTTTTTATTGCATACCCATATGTCACTGATTGATTTTCAAATATTGAACAAACGCCATGTAGATGTGTGATATAGTGTGCTTTTTTGGTATATTGCTGGATTCTATTTGCTTATATTTTGTTGCAGAGTTTTACGTTTATATTCATGAGTGATAATAGCCTGTAAATTTTTTTTTTTGTACTGTCTTTATCTGGTTTGGGTATCAAGAAAACTCACAAATATGTGGAGATTAAAATGTACTCTTGGGTGTACAGGTGGTGCAGTGGTAGAATACTCACCTTTCATGTGAGAGATCAGGTTCGATTCCTGGACAATGTACCCCCCCCCCAAAAAAAAATGTACCCTTAAACAACCAATGGGTTGAAAAAGAAACCAGAAATGAAATGGGAATATTTTGAGAATGAAAATGGAAATACAACATAACAAAACGTATGGATACAGCAAAGGCAGTGCCGAGAGGGAAATTTATAGGTCTAAAAGCTTACATTGAAAAAGAAGAAACAGGGTGCATGGGTGGTTCAGTGGTAGAATGCCTGCCTGCCATGCGGGAGACCCAGGATTGTTTCCTGGCCTACGCACCACTCCCCCCAACCCCCCAATTTTTTTTTTTAAAGAAACACTTCAAATCAGAGACTTAATCTCAAAACTGGAAGAACTAGAAAA
>PVIY010013186.1:0-17192 GCA_004026745.1 Myrmecophaga tridactyla
CTGGGATGCAATATACCAGAAACAGAACAGCTTTTAAAAAGGGGAGTTTAATAAGTTGCTAGCTTACATTTCTAAGGCAGAGAAAATGTTCCAATTAAAACAAGTCTACAGAAATGTCCAATCTAGGGTATCCAGGGAAAGATACCTTCGTTCAAGAAGGCCGATGAAATTCAGGGTTTCTCTCTCAAGTGAGAAGGCACGTGGCAAACATGGTCAGGGCTTCTTGCTCATCTGGAAAGACATGTGGCAAACATGACATTATCTACTAGCTTTCTCTCCTGGCTTCCTGTTTCATGAAGCACCCCAGGAGATGTGAAAGATACCTTAATTCAAGGATGGCCAATGGGTCAGGAACATCTCTGTCAGCTTGGCAGTCACATGGCTGGCATCTGCTGATACCTTGCTCCTGGTCTCCATTGCTTTCAGCCTCTGTTCCTGTGGGAACTCTCCTGGGCTGGCTTTCATCTCTTGTCTTCCCTTGGCTCTCTCCAGGATCTGGCTTACTTAACATCTCATAGTGACATCTGCTGGGCTCCAAGCATCTCCAAACATCTGTTTCTATTCCCTGAGTGTTGGCATCTGTGTCATCTCTGTTGCAAACTTTCTGTTGGCTCTGTCATTTCTGGCTTTCTCCAAAATGTTTCCTCTTTTAAAGGACTCCAGTGAACTAATCAAGACACACTTGGAATGGATGGAGTCACATTTCTGTGGTGACTCCACCTAATCAAAAATGCCACACCCACATCTGTGTGTGTCATATTTCTGTGGAGCTAGTCTAATCAAAAGTTTCCAACCCACAGTATTGAATCAGGATTAAAAGAAATGGCTGCTCCTACAAGAGGCTCAGGATTAAAACATGGCTTTTCTGGGGTACATAATACCTCTAAACTGGCACAACAACCATTCCAAAAAGTAATTCCTTCTATATTTTATGAATTAAATGAATTTCATTTGTTTTTCATAGGGTGATGACAAAAAAAACTCAAAACAAAACCAAAACTAAACCTCACAGCTAAATTTAGAAAACAGTTTTGCATAGCAAACTAAAATATATGAAACAGATAAGCTTGGCTTATTTGACAGGCATTTAAGCATTTCAAAATCAAAATGAAATCCGGTTATGTAAAGCCTAATGTAGAAATGAATACAGCATACCATTCTGTGTAAATTTTCTAAATAAAAGCTCCCTGTAGAAATATATATATGGCTAAGATAAGTGTAGACTAGTTCTGTACATTTTTATTTATTTTATTTAAGAAAACAAACAATACTTAGAACCACCAGCAGTGAATATCTTAGTTAGCTTAACCATAGGTGTATTTGAACAAAGTATTCATATAATCATTGTAATTTGTAATCAAATGTCTGAATCACGATAAACTTTTCACAAAGACACCAAATCATCCTAAAAACTTTTTCACATTGGTTATTTCATCAGACACACTACCTAAACCAACTAGATTGTGTGAAAATCATAAACTGATGAATTTATCCTTCTGTAGTGATTTCAACTTGTTCAAGTTGGTGTCCCTAAGTACTCTCCCCTCCTCCTCCAAATATGCAGAGAATGACTGCACCACTGATGGCTCCTGTCCAAAGCTCTGTAGGCCCCTGCTAAAGAATAGAGTTGCCCAGATATGCCCCAGAATGCAACACCAGACAGTGGGGAAGGAGGCTACTCTTTAAGTAACACAATTCCCTCACAAAATTCAGATTTTTGTTAATAGAGATCCAGTGTGTCTGATACTCTGCCATATCTCCAGGATCTAGAAATTTCCTTGTACAAAGAATTGTTGAAAGTATTTATTGAATGAATAGAGAAAAAAATTAAATATTTTATGAGGTTTATATTTTTGTCTGTTAAGCCCAATCAAAGTGAACAGGTGTGTCCCACAGAATGAAACCTTGAATAGATTTTGTATCTATAGAATCAGGATGTGTCCCCTTTAATGCATCATTAATTAGGTTTCTTAACTGCTTTTCCCTATATAAAAGGAAGACACAATAGAGGTGCCATTTCACCTGAAAAGAAGAAACTGAAGAGTACAGGAACTTAGGAAAAGAGCTTTACTGTGGAACCTGCCTCAGATGACCTCATTGTCTCCTACATTTCAGGTACTGGTGAGTTCTCCATCTAATTAGACATGAGCAACCCTCACTCATAACCATTTTATAAATCTTGTCTATTTTCAGACACTTTTTTGTCAAAGCAATACCTCAAAATCTTTAAATTTTCTGATTATTTACTTTCTATTTTATTTATTTATTTGTTTACCTTTGTTATAAAGACATTTTAATCAGCAGATATTTTGTGGATTACATTTGAATCTACCATGTGTCATTGAGCCAATAGCATCAATGATCAACTTCCTTCACGCTTATGGACCTCCCATTATCATTCTATCACTTTTTGTCAGAAATAGCAGCTGCACATCCTGACTGGCCTACCTCATAGCAGTATAATGGTTTGCCAGTTGTAATTTTTTAAAACTTTTTTTATTGTATAATATAATATATATACAAAGCAACGAAAAAAAAGCAAAAGTTTTCAAAACACTCTTCAAAAAATAGTTACCGGACAGATCCCAGAGTTTGTCATGGGCCACCATACCATCACCTTAGATTTTTCCTTCTATTTGCTTCAGAATATCAGAGGCTAGAAGAAATATATATATATATTTTAATCATTGCTCTTTTTTCTTTTTTTTGTGGAAAATTACACATATACAAAAAAGTAATAAATTTCAATTCCCAGCACAACAATTAGTTGCAAAAAAGATTACATACTCAAAGGACATGAGGGCAAGGACACAAATGGACATTTGCACACCAATGTTTATAGCAGCATTATTTACAATTGCAAAGAGATGGAAACAGCCAAAATGTCCATCAACAGATGAGTGGCTAAGCAAACTGTGGTATATGCATATGATGGAATATTATGCAACTGTAAGACAGAATAAAGTTATGAAATATGTAACAACATGGATGGACCTTAAGGACATTATGCTGAATGAGATTAACCAAAAACAAAAGGACAAATACTGTATGTCCTCACTGATATGAACTGACATTAGTGAATAAACTTGGAATATTTAGCTGGTAACAGAGACAATCAGGAGATAGAAATATGGTAAGATATTGGGTAATTGGAGCTGCAGGGATACAGATTGTGCAACAAGACTGAATATAAAAACTGAGAAATGGACAGCATAATACTACCTAACTGTAATAAAATTAGGTTAAAACAGTGAATGAAGCTGAATGTGAGAATGATAGAGGGAGGAGGGCTGGGGCACAAATGAAATCAGAAAGAAAAATAGACGATGAAGATTGAGATGGTATAATGTAGAAATGCCTAGAGTGTATAATGATAGTGACTAAATGTACAAATTTTAAAAATGTTTTTGCATGAGGAAGAACAAAGGAATGTCATTACTGCAGAGTGCTGAAAATAGATGGTAATTAATATTTTAAAATTTCAACTTATGTGTGAGACTAAAGAAAAAATATTTATCTGGCACAAAATTTATATTTTGACTATTGTATTTCCTAAGGTGACTTATGTAGATAGGTTGGTTGAACACCATAAGTACATGAAACCTTGGGTAGGACATGAAATTTTGTTTGTTTGTCCAGAGTGATGCCCTAATGAATCCCAGAGTGATTTGATCAGTGAGTGGGAAAGTATTTGCAAAGTTCCCTTCAGGGAATAGTGAGAAAGGGGGAAAATTCAACCTCTCCAAGTTGAATTCTTGATATTCTCACAAGCAGTGTGGAAAACCAAAGCTATAGGCTAAGCCTCCAGTCTTGGGGTTTGTTCATATGAAACTTAACCCCACAAAGGATAGGCCAAGCCTTCTTAAAATCAGGCCTATGAGTCACCCCCAAGAGAACCTCTTTTGTTGCTCAGATGTAGCCTCTCTCTCCAGCCAACACAACAAGCAAACTCACCACCCTCTCCCTGTCTATGTGGGACATGACTCCCAGAGGTGTGGACCTTCCTGGCAATGTGGGATAGAAATCCTAGAATGAGCTGAGACTCAGCATCAAGGGATTGAGAAAAACCCTAGAATGAGCTGAGACTCAGTATCAAGGGGTTGAGAAAATCTTCTCGACCAAAAGGGGGTAGAGTGAAATGAGACAAAGTGTCAATGGCTGAGAGATTCCAAACAGAGTCAAGAGGTCATCCTGGAGGTTATTCTTACACATTAAATATATATCACCTTGTGATTCAAGAAACAATGTTGAGGTTGGAGGGAACTGCCCAAAAATGTAGAGCTGTGTTCCAGTAGCCATGGTTCTTGATGATGATTGTATAATGATATAGCTTTCACAATGTGACTTTGTGATTGTGAAAACTTTGTGTCTGATGTTCCTTTTATTTACCTCATCAACAGATGAGTAGAACATATGGAATAAAAATAAATAATAAGGGGAAAAATGTTAAAGTAAATTTAGTTTGAAATGCTAGTGATCAATGAAAGGGAGGGGTAAGGGGTGTGGTTTGTATAATTTTTTTTCTGTTTTCCTTTTATTTCTTTTTCTATTGTCTTTTTATTTCTTTTTTCTGAATTGATGCAAGTGTTCTAAGAAATGATCATGATGATGAATATGCAACTATGTGATGATATTGTGAATAACTGATTATATATTTAGAATGGAATGGTCATAAGTTAAGAATGTTTGTGTTTCTTGTAATATTTTAAAAAAAATTTTTTTAAATTAATTAAAAATTAAAAAAGATTACAGAGTTTAGTATGAGTTACAGTTCTGAAATTTTAAGTTTTTACTTCTTGCTGCTCTAAGATACTGGAAACTAAAAGAAATATCAATATGATTCAGAAATCATACTCATTTGTTGAACACTACCTTCTCTGTATAACTCCACCATCACCTTTGATCTTTCTCCCATTCTTTATCGATTTTGGGTGATGCTCATTCTAATTTTTTCATTTTGGAAAGGCTGTGAATAATAAGGGGTAAGGAGATGAAACTAGTTGGTTTTCTGGAGAGGCTGGCCCTTCTAGGTTTCAGGATTTATCTGGTCCAGTGACCCATCTGGAGATTGTACGTTTCTGGAAAGTTACCCTAGTGCATGAAACTTACTCTTTGTAGTGTCTTATATAATGCCCTAGTTGTTCTTGAGGATTGACTGGAGTGGTTTAGGCTGGGGTTTGGCAAGTTATGATAGGTAGCAATGTCTAAGTGAAGTTTGCATAAGAGTGACCTCCAGAGTAGCCTCTCAACTGTATTTGAACTCTCTCAGCCATTGATGCCTTAATAGTTATACTTCTTTTCCCCCTTTTGGTCACAATGGCATTGTTGATTCCATGGTGCCAGACTCATCTCTTGGAGTCATCTCCAACACTGCCAGGGAGACTTTAACCCCTCAATATCATGTCCCACATAGGGGAAGAGCAATGATTTCACTTGCAGATTTGAGTCTAGAGTGAGGGAGGCCACATCTGAGCAACAAAAGCGATCCTCTGGAGGTGACTCTTAGGCACACCTTTAGATAGACAGCTTTTCCAATGCATATATAAGCTTAACAAGAGCAAGCCTCTAGATCAAGGGCTTGACCTGTTGATCTGGGTATCCTAATGTTTGACACAATATCAGGGGTTTCCCTGGTGGTAAAGTTTATTTTTTCCATATTTTTTCTCCCATCCCTCAAGGGACTTTGCCAATGCTGTTTTTTCGGGAAGAGGGGAATTCAATTTGCTAATATTTTATTGAGAGTGTCTGCATGTATTTTCATTAGGGAGATTGGCCTATAGATTTCCTTTCTTACAGCATCTTTATCTGGTTTTGGTATTAAAATGATATTAGTTTCATAAACTGAGTCAGAGTTGCTTTTGCCTCAATTTTTTTGGAAAACTTTGAGCAAGATTGGTTAGTTCTGTTTGGAATGTTTGATAAAATTCCCCTGTAAAAACATCTGTTCCTGGGCTTTTCTTCATAGGGAGATTTATGATGACTGATTGAATCTCTTTACTTGTGGTTGGTTTGTTCAGATTTTCTATTTCTTTCTGAGTCAGCATAGCTTGTTTGTGTGTCTACAGGAATATATCCACTTCATCTAAGTTGTCTAGTTTTTTTTGGCATATAGTTGTTCAGAGTATCCTTTTATGATTTCTTTTATTTCTTCAGGGTCTGTGGTAACACACCCTTTCTCATTTCTGATTTTGTTTATTTGTATCCTCTCTCTTTTTTTCTTTTTCAGTATTGTTAGTGGCAGATCAATTTATTGATTTTCTCAAAGAACCAACTTTTGGTTTTATTGATTCTCTCTATAGTTCTTTTGTTCCCCATTCACTTATATCTGCTTTAATCTTTGGTATTTCTCTTCTATTTACTTTGGGATTAGTTTACTGTTCTTTCTCAAGTTCCTCCAGGTTTGCTGTTAAGTCCTTGATTTTTGCTCTGTTTTTTTTAATATAGGCGTTTAGGGCAATAAATTTCCATCTCAGCAGCAGCCTTTGCCACATCCCATAGGTTCTGATAAGTTGTATTCTCATTTTCATTCATCTCCAAATAGCTACTGCTTTCTCTAGCAATTTCTTCTTTGACTCACTGGTTGTTGAAGAGTGTTATTTAATCTCCATATATTTGTGAAAGTTCTCATTCTTTGGTGGTTATTGAGATCCAGCTTCATCCCATTGTGATCAGAGAAAGTGCTGTGAGTAATTTCAATGTTTTCAAATTTATAAAGACCTGCTTTGTGCCCCAACATATGATCTATCCTGGAGAATGTTCCATAAACTCTAGAGAAGAATGTATATCTTTGTGCTTTGGGGTGCAGTTACCTATATATGTCTGTTAAGTTTAATTTATTTATCAAGTTATTTAACTTTTCTATTTCCTTGTTGATCTGTCTGGTTGTTCTATCTATAGACAAGAGTGGTGCATTGAAGTCTCCTACTATTATTGTTGAATCATCTATCACTCTCTATCACTTTGGAGCTCCTTGATTGGGAGCATAAACATTTATGATTGTTGTATCTTCTTGGTGAATTGACCCTTTAACTAGTATATAATGTCCTTCTTTATCTCTTATGATGTCTTTACATTTAAAATCTATTTTGTCTGATAATAGTATAGCTACTCCTGCTTTCTTTTAGTTACAACTTGCATGGAAAATCTTTTTCCATCCTTCCACTTTCAATCCATTTGTATCCTTGTGTCTAAGATGAGTTGCTTGTAAGCAGCATATAGCTGGATTATGTTTCTTAATCCATTCTGCCAATTTGTGTCCTTTAATTGGTAAATTTAGCCTGTTAACATTCAAAGTTATTACTGAAAAGACATTTCTTGAATCTACCAACTTATCTTTTTCATTTTATTTTTCAGATGTATATATTCTTTTCTGTCTTTCTGTTTGTATTCTTCAAATTACCCTTAGTGGTACTCTTCAATTCTCTGCCCTCCTCCAGACCTCCTTCTCCTGTAATTTTTTTTTCAGCTGGCAGAATTCCTTTTAGTATTTCTTGTAGGGCTGGTCTTTTGTTGACAAATTCTGTCAGGACTTCTTTGTCTGTGAAAATTTTAATCTCTCCCTCAATTTTGAAGGACAATTTGGCTGGGTATAGAATTCTTGGCAGGAAGTCTCTCTTTCATGATCTTGACTATATCATACCACTGCCTTCTCACCTCTAGGGTGCTAGTTGGGTAGTCTGAATTCAGTCTTATTAGGTTTTATCTCTCTGAATTGTGATATGCTTAGTGAGCTTCATGGCATGGAAATATCTTGATTGATTTACTTTGAGAGTTGATTTCTTTCAGTAGTCTAAGGCCTTGTGTTTGTGGGATGGTTGTACAGCAGGGAGAAGGGTATATGGTAGGGCACTCAGTGCAGTGATTTGTTTCAGGGCAGGTATAGGTGCAGGTTGGGGATGTTACACTGATACTTGTGAATGTGGGTATCCAGCAGCCAGAGAGAATGTAGCTGTGTGGATGCACCAGTCTGGGGAGCATAACCCTGGTGTTGCCAATACTTTTTGATTATCTGCTTAATATTTTCTGGAATGTATCCCAGCAGTACATTAAGTTATTATGGGATTAAAGGCCCTCATTCTTACTCTGAAATCCCTAGGTTTTGATTGTTTAAATGAACTATATGAGCAGGTTGAGTTAGATTATATGCAACAGAAAATTTAGATTCTGGACAAAATAAACCTTCTTACTTTGGTCTCAAAGAGTAAATGAGGTTCTAAAATATAGACAATGTCTTCTTTACCTCTGTTTTCTCTATTACCTTGATCCTGACCTGATTTGATTGACTTCTTTCTTATCTCTGAATATCAGGTTATACATAGAAAACAGCCTTTCAAAATCTAGAAATAACAATTACCACCCAGGACAAAATGTGTCTGCTACAAGAGCATACAGTCTAGGCCTCTGTTTTCTTATAAGCATTTTCTAAATGAGACCGTACAATAATTGTTTTTTTCTTTCTGGCATATCTTGCCTCACCAAATGTCCCACAGTTTCATTGACAATGTTGTGTGCCTCACAACTTCATTTCTTTTTGTAGCAGCACAATATCCGATCATATGTATACACCATTGTTTACCAATCTACTTCTCACTCAGTGTATCCTTCAGCCACCTGCATTCATTAGGTATCATGTATAATGTTCAAAGTCCATAGTCCATCAACACTCTCAATTTTAGATAATTTCATTGTTACTAAGAGAAAGATAAACAATAAACACACCTCCACAAAATAGGAACTTGAAATCTCCCCTTAACTCTTGTCCCTCTCCCCATTATTTATCCGTGATGTTGCTATGGTACTGCTGATGTTTTCCTGTTAAACATAGCCCACAGCATGCAACAGTAGTTCCCCCCATACCCTGAACTTAAACACTGTTGTACAAGAATCATACCTTTGAAGTGGTTCATGCAAGAACTTATTTATATTTGTAGTGTTAATCAATGGGACCTAAGATCGGTACACCTCCTTTCAATCATGTTTTCCTTCAATATGGTAATATCACTAGAAGGTCTATTACCTACTAGTGAAGTGCCTTCACTTCTACCTATTCCCTTACATTTGAGTTCAACCTCACTAGCTAACCATTCTTCCATCTCTAGCTTCTATGCTTCTCTAAATCCCCTATATTCTTTATTATAAGCCTCCAATTTTACCTTTACCATTGTCATAAAAGTGAAGTCATACACTATCTATTCTATTGTCTCTGTCTTATTTCACTCAGCCTTATGTTCTCAAGGTTCATCCATCTTGTCATGTGCTTCACTATGTCATCTTGTCTTACTGCTGCATAATATTCCATCATATGCATATAACACATTTTGTTAATCCACACATCTGTTAATGGGCACTTGTATTGTTTCCATCTTTTGGCAATTGTGAATAATGCTGCTTTGAACATTGATGCATAAATGTTTGTTTGTGTTGCTGCTTTCAGCTCTTCTTGGTATATACCAAGGGGCACTATTGCCATGTCTTAGGAGAATTTGATATTTAGTTTCCTAAGGAACCACCAAACAGTCTTCCATCGTGGCTGTACAATTATACTTTTCCACCTGCATTGCATAAGTGCCCCAATTTCTCCACATCCTCTCCAACATTTGTAATTTCCTATTTGCTTAATGGCAGCCAATTTTGCAGGTGTGAGGTGGTATCTCTTTGTAGTCTTGATCTGCATTTCCTTTTTAGCTAATTGAAAATGAGCATCTCTTCCCATGCTTTTGAGCCACGTGCATTTGCTCTTCTGAAAAATGATTATTCATATCTTTAGCCCATTTTATAATTGGGTAGTTTGTTCTGTTGTTGTTTAGTTGTATTATTTCTTTATGTATGCAGGATATCAAATCTTTTTCCAACATGTGATTTCCAAATATTTTCTCCCATTGAGTTGGCTGCCTCTTTGCCTTTTTGAAAAGTCTTTTGAGGCACAAAGCTTCTGATTTTGAGGAGTTCCCACTATTTATCTTTGCTTTTGTTTCTTCAGCTTTGGATGTAAAATTTAAGAAGCTACCTCCTATCAGTAGGTCTTGAAAATCTTCCCCTATATTTTCTTCTAGAAGTTTTATGGTACTAGTTCTTATGTTTAGGTGTTTTATCCACTTTGAGTTAATTTTTGTATAGGGTGTGAAGTAAGGGTCCTCTTTCATTCTTTTGATTATTGATATCCAGTTCTCCTGTGCCCATTTATTGAAAGACTTATCCCAATTCGGGGGATATGGGTGCCTTGCAAAAAATTAATTGACCATAGATTTTGTGATCTGTTTCTGCACTCTTAATTCAACCCCATTGGTCAATACTTCTATCTTTGTACCAGTACCATCCTATTTTGACCACTGTGGCCTTATAATAAGTTTAAAAATGAGGAAGTGTTAATCCTCCCACTTCATTCTTCTTTTTTAGGATGCTTTTAGCTATTTGGCATCTCTTTCTCTTCTAGATAAATTTGGCAATTAGCTTTTCCAAGTCTTCAAAATAGGTTGTTGGGATTTTGATTGGTACCCTATTGAATCTTTAGATCAATTTGGGTAGAAGTGACATCTTACCTATATTTAACCTTCCTATCCAAAGGCAGGGAAAGCCTTTCCACCTTTTTAGATCTTCTTTGATTTATTTTAGCTATGATATGTAGTTTTCTCCATACAAATCTGTTCTAGGTTGCTAGCTGTTGGAATACAATACACCAGAAATGGGAATGGCTTTTAAAAAGAGACATGTATTAAATTGCATGTTTGCAGTTCTAAGGCCATGAAAATGTCCTAATTAAACCAAGCCTGTAAAAATGTCCAAATTAAGGCAATAACAAGTGGTTCACTTCACTCAAGAAAGGCCAATGAGCTTCAGGGTTTCTCTCTCAATTGGAAAGGCATGTGGTGAACATTGCAGCAACAACAGGCCTTGTGTCCAGCCTTGTTATTTCATGAAGCTGCCATGGGAACATATTCCTTCTTCATGTCCAAAGGTTACTGGCTGGTGGACTTCAGTAGTTTTCATGTCCATCTCATCGTTCTTATGACTCTGTTCTTTTGTTCTCCCATTGTTCTGTCATTATTCTCTGTTCTCTCAGAATCTCTAGTCTTTTCCAAAATGCTTCCTCTTTTCAAGATTCCAGTAAAGTAATCAAGATGCACCTGGAAAGGGTGGAGTCATGTTTCCATCTAATCAAGTTTAATATCCATAATTGGGTGATTCACTTCTCCACTGAGATAACCTAACTAAGTTTGCAACCTGCATTATTGAATAGGGATCAAAAGAAATGGTTGTTCCTACAGATTGATCAGGAATAAAACACGGCTTTCCTAAGGTACATAAATCCTTTCAAACTGGCATAAAATCCTTTACATTCTTACTTAAGTTCATTCCTAGGTACTTGATTTTTTTTTACTTGCTATTTTAAATGGAATTTTTTCCTTAATTGACTCCACAGTTGAGGCATTGCTTACGTGTAGAAATGCTACTGATTTTTGCACATTCATTTTATAACCTGCCACCTTAATCCAATTCACCTTGATTTTGAATTTGTTTATTAGTTCAAGTAACTTTGTTGGAGAGTTCTTAGGATTTTCCAAGTATAGTATCATGTCATCTGCAAATAATGAAAATTTTACTTCTCCTTTTTCAATTTGGATGCCTTTTATTTATGTTTCTTGCCTAATTTCTCTAGCTAGGATTTCAAGTAGAGTATGAATAATAATGGTGACAGAGGGCATCCTTGTCTCATTCCTGATCTTATGGGGAAAACTTTCAGTCATTCTCCATTGAGTATGATGCTGGCTATTGGTTTTTCATATATGTCCTTTATCATATTGTGGAAGTTATCTTTGATTCCTATCTTTTGAAATGTTTATTATCTGAAAGGTATGTTGAGTTTTGTCGAATACTTTTTCAGAATCAAAAGAGTTAATCATGTGATTTTTCCCTTTCAATTTGTGAATATGCTGTATTACATTAATTGATGGTCTTGTGTTGAACCATCCTTGCATTTCTGATATAAACCCCACTTGGTCATGGTGTATAATTCTTTTAATGCGTTGTTGGATTTGATTTGCTAATATTTTGTTGAGAATTTTGGCATCCATGTTCATCAGGGAGATTGGCCTGTAGCTTTCCTTTGTTGTAGCATCTTTACCTGGTTTTGATATTAGGGTGATGTTAGCTTCATAAAATGAGTTAGGTAGTGTTCCTTTTTCCTCAATTTTTTTGAAAAGTTTGAGAAGGATTGGTGTTAGTTCTTTTTGGGAATGTTTGATAAAATTCCCCTATGAAGCCCTTTGGCCCTAGGTTTTTCTTTGTAGGAAGATTTTTGATGACTGCTTGAATTTCTTTACTTGTGTTTGGTGTGCTGATATCTTCTATTTCTTCCTGAGTCAGCATAGCTTGTTTGTGCATTTCCAGGAATATGTCCATTTCATCTCAGTTGTCTAGTTTCTTGGCATATAGTTATTCATAGTATCCTTTTAAGATTTCTTCAGGGTCTGTGGTAATGACTCCCCTCTCATTTCTGATTTTGTTTATTTGCATCCTCTGTCTTTTTTTTTTTTCCCTTGTCAGCCTTGCTAGTGGTCCAGTAATATTATTGATTTTCTCAAAGAACCAACTTTTGGTTTTATTTATTCTTTCTATTGTTCTTTTGTTCTCCATTCATTTAACTCTGCTGTAATTTTTGTTATTTCTCTTCTTGCTTTGAGATTAGTTTGTCATTCTTTCTCAAGTTCCTCCAGGTGAGCAGTTAAGACCTCAATTTTTGCTCTTTCTTGTTTCCAAAAATAGGCATTTAGGACAATAAATTTCACTCTCAGCATAGTCTTTGCCACATTCCATAAGTTCAAATATGTTATATTCTTGTTTTCATTTGTCTCCAGATAGCTACTGATTTCACTAACAATTTCTTCTTTGACCCACTGGTTGTTTAAGAGTGTGTTATTTAATCTCCATATATTTGTGAAAGTTTTCATTTTTTGGTGGTTAATGATATCCAACTTCATTCCATTGTGATCTGAGAAAGTGTTTTCAATAATTTTAATTATGTTTTCAACTTATAAAGGCCTGTTTTGTGCCCCAACATATGATCTACTCTGGAGAAATTCCATGAGCACAAGAGAGGAATCTATATCCTGCTGTTTTGGAGTGTGATAACCTATACATTTGTTAGGTCTAATTCAGTTATCAAAATGTTAACTTTTCTTTTTCCTTGTTGATCCTCTGCCTGTTTGTTCTATCTATAGAAGAGAATGGTGTTTTGAAATCTTCTATTATTATTATTCCTGAAACATCTATCAGTCACTTCGGTTTTACCAATATTTATCTATTCTATTTTGCAGCTCCTTGATTGGAAGCATAACCATTTATGATTGTTATTTCTTCTTGGTGGATAGTCCCTTTAATCATTATATAGTGTAATTCTTTGTCTCTATGATGTCTTTTCTCTTAAAGTCTATATTGCCTGATATCAGAATAGCTACTCCTGATTTCTTCTGGTTATAACTTGCATGGAAGATCTTTTTCCATCCTTTTACTTTCAATATATTTCTATCTTTGTGTCTAAGATGAGTCTCTTATACACAGCATACAGCTGGATTATATTTCTTAATCCATTCTGCCAATCTGTATCTTTTGATTGATAAATTTAGTTGATTAACATTCAAAGTTATTACTGAAAAGGCATTTCTTGAATCCACCTATTTTGACAGTAGGAAGTGGGCTGCTGCTGCAGTTTACAAATACCAGACAAATTGGAACAGTTTTTTTGATGGATAAGGGGAAGATTTTGGAGGAAGTATGAAGAGAATGACAGAGAAGTCCTGGAGTGCTTGAAGAGATTCTTGGTGTAAGCAGAATCACTGCCAATCTGGACAAAGGGGAACACAAAAGGGACAAATTGGAGTTTGCAGAGTGAGAACCATGGAAGCTTGGGTTCTGAAGACAAGAAACCTCGGGTCCAGAGAGTGGACCCATCCATATATATGGAGAGGGTGAGTTTGCCCTGAAATCACAGGATGAGCCTCCCACCTCATTGCATTGCAAAGGTTGTGCTGCCTTAGGCCTTGGAGAAGGTATAACACGCTCCTTGGGGACTGGGGAGAGCCTGGCTGCCACCACATGCAGGGGTTGAGCATGTGCCCCAGAAATGACAGAGAACCCAGGTGTGGCCCTGAAGTTTGGAGAGGGTGGAGTTGAGAAAAAGGCCATCTTCTTAATGTCCCCCGAGGTTGATTCAGAAGGAGGCGGGCCACTGTGTAGGCCCTTGGAAAGTGTGGGACAGCTGCTTTCTAGAGCTTTGAAAACAAATGACTCTCCAACTTTGAAATCTAATGGACTTTGCCCTGTGGGTTTTCAAAACTGTGTGGGTCCAGTGACCCCTGCGTTTCTTCCAATTTCCCCCTATGGAAACATGCATATGTATCCTGTGACTGTTCCTTCTTTGTATGTTGGTAACAAATAACTTGTTTGAATTTCACAGGTCCAGAGCCTGAGGATAATTTTGCCTTAGATCAGACCATGCCTGTAATTTTAACTTTGTATTTAATTTGTATTGCTACTGAAATGGTTTAAGGATTTCTGATATTGTGATGGAATTAATGTATTTTGTATATGGGAAAACCATGTCTCTTTTAGGGTTCAGAGGGTGGAATGTGCCAGTTTGGGAGGATATATGTACCCTAGAAAGGCCATGTTTTAATCCTAATCCCATTTTGTGAAGGCAGCTGTTTCTTCTAATCCCTATTCAGTAGTGTGTGCTGGAAATTTTAATTAGATCATCTCCGTGGAGATATGACTCAATCAAGGGTGGTTGTTAAGCTGGATTAGGTGGAGACACATCTCCACCCATTCTAGGTGGGCCTTGACAAGTTTACTGGAATCCCATTAAAGAGGAAACACTTTGGAGAAAGGGAGATTTATAGAGAGCAGAAAAGAATGAGAGCCACAAGAAAGTCACAACAGAAAATGCTACAGAACCATGAAGCAGAGTCCACCAGCCAGCAACTTTTGGAGATGAAAGAAAACACCTCCTGGGGAGCTGGAGAGGAAACTAGTAGATGATGCTGTGTTTGCCATGTGCCCTTCCAGCTGAGAGAGAAACCCTGACTGTGCTTGCCATGTGCCTTTCCACTTGAGAAAGAAACCCTGAACTTCATCAGCCTTCCTGAATCAAGGTATCTTTCCCTGGATGACTTAGATAAGACATTTGTATAGATTTGTTTTAATTGGGACAATTCCAAGGCCTAAAAACTGTTAACATGCTACTTATTAAATTCCTCTTTTTAAAAGCCATTCCATTACTGGTGTATTACATTCCGGCAATTAGCAAACTAGAACCCCACCATCTTGTCCTTTGAATTTTATTTGTCAGAACTATATATTCTTTTCCCTCTTTCATTTTTTATCCTATAAGTTACCTTTACTGGTACTCTTCAATTCTGGCCCTCCTCCAGACCTCCCACTTCTGACTTTTTTTTCAACTGGCAGAACTCCCTTTAGTATTTCTTGTAAGGCTGGTCTCTTGTTGACAAATTCTTTCAGGATTTGTCTGTGAAAATTTTAATCTCTCCCTCAGTTTTGAAAGTCAGTTTGGCTGCATATGGATTTTTTGTTGGAATTCTTTCTCTTTCAGGATCATTAATATATCATACCACTGTCCTCCCACCTCCATGGTGCCATTTGAGTAGTCTGAACTCAGTCTTATGTGGCTCCCCTTGTAAGTAGTAGATTATTTTTCTCTTGCTGCTTTCAGGATTTTCTGCTTCTCTTCAACATTTGACAGGGTGATTAGTTGTGTTTGGGGGAGGGCCTATTTAGGCTTATTCTATTTGGATTTCATCTAACTTCTTTGACACCTGTATTTATGTCCTTTATAAGGTTTGGGAAGTTTTTTCCTATTATATCCTCAACTAATCTTCCTCATCCTTTGCTCTTCTCTTCCCCTTTGGACATCAATGAATTTTATATTTACATGCTTTGTTTTGCTCATCATTTCCATGAGATCCAATTCAAAGTTTTCCATCCTTTTTGCCATTTACTGTTTTGGATGTTTGAAATCAATTGTCCTGTCCTTTAGTTTGCTTATTCTTTCTTCTGTCTCTTAAAATCTGCTGTTGTGAGACTCTAGTATATACTTTAGTTGGTCTACAGGATTTTTAATCTCTGTGATATCTGCTATTTTTCTATTTATTCTTTCCAATTCCTCTTCATGGTCTTCTAATGTCTTCTTGATCTTCTTTATGTCACTAGCAAGCCCATTTTTTATTCTGTAAATTTATATGAACATCTTTGATTAGTTGCTCCAATGTCTCTGTCCCCTCTGGTGTTTTAATTTGGTCATTAAGCTGGGTTATATCTGTCTGCATCTCGATATTCTTAGTGATCTTCTATTGGCTTCACAGCATGTAAATATCTTGATAGGTTTATTTTGGAAGTTGATTTCCTTCAGTAGTCTAAAGCTTTGTATTTGTGGCATGGATGTGGAGCAGGATAAAGCAGGCTGGTGGGGCATAACAGTGAGGTGATGCATTGCAGAGCAGGTATAGGCAGAGATTGGGGACACTATGCTGTTGCCTGTGAAAATGGGCTGTGGGTCAAAGGGTTTTGGAGGTGCAATGCAAGGACTGTGAGTATGTGGTGCAGCTCAGGTTGACCATGGAATACAGGAGTGGTGTGCAGCATGGGGGACACAGAGGTAGAACACTGTGGGAGGTGTATGGGGAGGCTGTGTGAGTGCACAGAGGCTGGTGTGCTTGTAGGATATAGGTGGGCGCATGGATCAGGGGAGTGTGGAGGGCCAGGAGTAATCAGTCAGGCCTAAGCAGGAGCAATCAATCAGGCCCAAACAGGGAAAGTCCCCACAACATTGGGGCAGAATGTCCCCAAAAGTTAAAAAATAACCAATGTTAGGGAACTGAGGGAACAGGATGTATTTTGGCAACAGCTAACAGCATTTTTTTTGCTTCTATGATCATGCTTGCTTGCTAGCAACTGCAAAACCACAACATCATTTTAGCCTTTATAAACACACCTTGAAAACCTCTGGCTGCTGCTCTCTGAATCTTCCTTCTTGGAGGTTTCTGAGGCAGTTGCCGGCTGGCTAATAAAGACTCCAAATTGGCTTGCAGTTTTGAATTGTGTGGTCTCTCTTTCAGTGTGCCCCACAACAGGGAGGGGTGAGCATCAGGGTGTATGGTAGGTGTCTCAGAGGTGAAGGCATA
>PVIY010013186.1:17292-59953 GCA_004026745.1 Myrmecophaga tridactyla
GGGGTTTGAACATGTGTGCACATGTGTGCAGAGTGGGGTCTATGTAGCAAGATATACACAGGAGTACCAGCCAGGTGTAGGAGCAGAGCACTTGTGTTGGGGGGTTTGGGACAAATGTGCACATTAGTGGGGCAAAGGGTCAGGGTGCAGGGGTGAAGAAGTCAGTGCACAAATGCATGGGCACAGAGTGATAGGGAAGATGTGGCTGTGTGGGTGTGTGGGTCCTGGTGGGTGGGTCCTTGATGTGTGCTGGTCTAAGGGACGGGGCCCTCATGTGCACATGAACAGATCTTAGTGACAGTAGGTTTGGGTTGTACCTGTGGGTTTGGCCCAGAGAAGCAAGTCTGTGCTTGCCCAGAGCTGGGCGACGTGATTGGAGGTACTATGCACACGCAGATCTCGAAGGGCCATAAACTGATATACTTGTCCATAGAGCTCAGAGGGGGCAGGGTAAGGTTGTATGACTGAATGGGCTGGGGGCAATTGTAACCTGGGTATGAAGGTAAGTGCCCACAGCCTTTATGCCCTGGTGACTGCCTGAAGGGGGCAGGGAGGGGACGGTGGGTATCAGGAGGGGCAGGGCAAGACTGCACTTGCACAGGAGGGGTGGGTTGGGCTGGGCCAGACATGGGTGTGCTTGGGGTGTGGGTATGGAGTGTGTACATGTGGGAGGCAGTGTTGGTTGAGCTGCAGGGGTGCTTGGAGCCTGGGGATGAGGTGCAGGTGATGGCACTCAGGTGTGTGGAGTCAGTCACGTGTGTGCAGGGCTGCTTTGGTGAAGGTAGCACATTCAGTGAAGGTAGCACATTCAAGGAATGCAGCTTGGCTTACTTCCTAGTTCTTGTCTCTCCATCCATGCACTCCTGAGGGCTCCCATCTTCCATTTGGAAAGGGGTGCATTAGGCAGTTTGCACCAGCTGGGTGGTTTCTGGTTCTCTATGTCTCAATTCCAGCTTTTGCAACCAGGTCCTCCCTATGTGGTGTAGAAGACTCTTCCAGTTCACTTACACCCTGGAATTGCCATCTCAGTCACTTTCCTATCCCTTCTGTGGCTTTTCTTTGAAGCAGAGGAGAACTCAACCTATCCTATTGTGCCGTATTCCTGGAACTCGACTGTCTACTTTTCTCTATTTACTTCATCTCTCTCCACAGAGTTTACCTCAATTTATGTTCATCTATGCATTACCATATATTCATTTATGATCAAAGGCAGTCATCATTTGCCTCAAGAGTTTTGCTGTGTAAGTAGCTTAATAAACATAGGAACACACAAGAGAACAATGGAACTTAAAATTTGTGACTAAAAATCCTTGCTTTAAAATAAACATATTGCTTTTTAAAAATTTCCAGAGAGTGCATTTTAAAAAATAAAGTGTTAAAATTTTCCTTTCAGTGTCAAAAACCAGAAGGTAAAATGAAAATATACCTGTTTGATTTATCTTAATAAATCTTTCTATCTAAAGAGATGCCATAATTTTTTCAATTTTGAAATTTTTGATTTGTAAAAACACATCTTATTTATATCAAAATCAGTAATAAAATGCTGATTTACTTCAATAATCTCTAATATTTTTAAGCTTTTGTAGGCTCTCCAGTCCTGGGATATCAGCTAAATCTGGCTTGAAGAGACCTACAATGAATGCGCTTTTTTTTTTTGGTAGTGATATATTTATATTCTAGAATGGCACAATATACTTTTTCTTTTAGTATATAATATCAGCAGAAATATTTCTCTTTATTTAATGTCAGTCTGGATGCTCACAGCCTGAGGAAAGTTTGGTAGATTGAAAGTCCTCTAAGAAGTAAAAAACAAGAAGGATTCTCTTTCTGCGGATTGTCTACATTATTGCACAGAACCACAAAAATCCACAAAAATTGAGGTTGCTATAAAAACACATATAGGTTGCCTTTGGGATGTTAGAGGAATGGCATAATTTAAAAGACTTAATCTGTTTTCCTCTCTTGCAGCTATGGAATTTACCTGATTAGAAGGTAAATATTTTATAAAGTAGACATAAGTTCTTTGGACTTATCATAATTGGCATTCCACTTAATCAAGGTGGGTTATTCAGATTCTATGTTTCATTGAGTTATCAATGGCATAAAAAGAGAGTTTGCTCTCAAAACAGTATTTTTACAAGCTAGGGAAAGAAAGAAGCTCTGAGCACAATGTGTAGAGCCAGCTTCCTGACTCAGTTTCCTTGAATTCCCCAACTTATTTGAGTTTTGGTGAGTGTTGAGGAGAATTTTTACCATGAATGACAGACCTCTCTTTTTCATAAGTTAACATTTAACCAGAAGGTAATTGTTTAATCTGATTTAGGCATTCAGAGAATGCATTATTAGGGGATGTTAAGAAGTTATAACATGATATCTCTGTATTTAAATGTATAAGTAGTGGTCAAAGAGAAACTTGTCTGATCTGAGCATTCAGAGGTTGATTTTTCTGCATTTAGACAAGTAGGTGAGAGAGAAAAGAAATAGAAAGTATGATGGATAGCTGGATAGGGGAATACATAGATAGCTAGCTAGCTAGAGAGATGATAGATAGATAGATAGATAGATAGATAGATAGATAGATAGATAGATAGATAGATAGATAGATAGATAGATAGATAGATTTATAATGACAAATTGGATGGCTTGTTTGAGGGAGTGATAAGACAACAATTAAGTAGGAATGGAAAAGAAAGGTTAACTTCTGTTGGAATTCAATGAAAAGATCTCTGAGGGCTTAACATTTAAACTGATATTGAAAGAAAATGAGAATGGGGTGGTGTGCCAATTTGAAAGGACTATGTACCTAGAAAAGCCATGCTAATTCTAATCCAATTTGTGTGGAGCAGCTGTTTCTCCTAATCCTGAGTCAGTATTGCAGGGTGGAAAATTTTTTAGAATATCCCCATGGAGATGTGACATGCCCACTTGTGGGTATAATCTTTTGATTAGTTGAAATGTGACTGCATCCATTCCAGGTGGGTTTTGATTAGATTACTGGAATCCTTTGAAGGAGGATACATTTTGGAGTGGGCTAGAAATGACAGAAGCCTGATAGCTGAAAGAAACTTCACAGCAAAGCTGGCACAGATACAGACATGTGGAGAATAGAGACAGTGATATTTGAAGATGCCTGGAGCCCAGCATCTCCCAGCAGACATTGCTATGAGATGTTAAGCAAGCCAGAACCTGGAGAGAGCCAAGGGAAGACAAGAGGCAAAAACCAGTCCCTGGGAAACAAAGTGAGGAACCTCCACAGGAACAGAGACTGAAAGCAACAGAGCCCAGGAGCAAGAGACGAGAAGATGCCAGGCACATGACTTCCCAGCTGACAGAGGTGCTCCTGACCCATCAGCCATTCTTGAGTGAAGGTAACCTCTTGTTGGTGCCTTAATTTGGACACTTTCACTTCCTTAGAACTGTAAATTTGCAACTTATATATCCTTTTTTATTAGCTGTTCAAGCTCTGGTCTCTTGCATTCCAGCAGCTTGCAAACTAACACAGATGGGAAAGTGTTTTTTGTCTTTCAACTTAGAGACAGCAATTGGAGAAATTAATAAAATGGACTGAAGATATGAACAAATTGGTACAGTGTAGGAAATTGTTGTGCACTGCACTGAAAAAGAGACCACTCAATTCAAGACTGCAAGCCAATTTGGAGTCTTTATTAGCCAGCTGGTGCCTGCCTCAGAAACCTCCAGGAAGGAAGAATCAGAGAGCAGCCCCAAAAGCGTTTTGAGGTGAACTTATAAAGGCTAAAACCACATCCTGGTTTGCAGTTGTTAGCAAGCAAGCTTAGTCACAGAAGCAGAAAAATGTTGTTAGCTGTTGCCAAAACAAATCCCGTTCCCTCAGTTTCCTAACATTGGTCATTGTTTAACTCTTGGGGACATTCTGTCCCAGATCTTTGGGGACTTTCCCTGCTCAGGCCTGATTTATTGTCCCTAGCCTTCCACATCCACCACTGGTTTTATGAGAGCACATATGAGGTTAGACAGTTGACTACACAGGGTCCAAATATTAAGCTTAATAATATGAGAATTAGGGGCACTGCTGTGGTGCACAAGAGCGTGGTTAGCCACGGGGACCAGGAAAATAAATTTTCGTACCAGTTGGTTTCAGTTTTATGGCATTCCTTCTGCTCTCATAACCTGCTATGGATGAGAGAATATTTTTAATTATCCCTAAATGGTTGGCATAGAGGCAGCAGGCTTCCCTGAGAGCCATGCATAATCAGCCTTGTTTTAGAAACAGGAGGTCCAAGCCCTTGCGATTTTGGAGGACAACCTTGTCTAGTGAATCCAGGGAATTTTCTAAGTGACTGATGGAGCTTTCTAATTCACTAAGATCCAGATCAACTTGCTGGCTCAGGGTTTTAAATTTTTGGTCCCCAGTGATGAGGGCTGAAGTTCCTAGTGCAGTCGATCCTGTGATGCCTAGTCCAATAAGGAGGGGCACCAAGGTTGGGGCTCGCTTGGTTTGGTGAGTGATTTTCAAATGTTCCCTACCTCCTTCCTCAGAATAATAATATACTTGGGGGATAATATGAACTAAAATGCCAAACTCCCTCTCAACGGCCATAATTGGTGGAATTATACAGGGGGTGATACCAGATGTACAAGCAAACCAAGTACTGTCAGAGGCTACAAGGAGGCAGTCCCATCCATTTCAGGGTTGAAGTTAGAATGTCCACTAGTGATATGAGGAGTCCACAAGAGTTACTATAAGGGGAGTTAGCTAGATTAAAATCCTCAAAGTAGATACTGATTCCCTGACCTTGGAGATCTCCAGGGTGAGTTTCAGTTCCTGTCCCCATTTGCATAGGTGTTGTCTTTGTGCTTCTTGTACTGAGAGGTTTCTGATATGAGTTTCCATGAGGTCTAGGGAAATATTAGCTCCTATTCCAATATAATAAAGGGGTTCAGGATTTAAGCAAAGCCAACAATCTTCAGTAATAAGTGGATTGGTTTCATTTATGAATTGGAAAACTGAGTTTAACACGTTGAGCAAGGGTTTTCTAGGGGAGGGAGGGGAGTTCATTTGGGGGTTTGGAGTTACCTTTGTGCTTGGGCCTGCCAGAGTTGGGGCCCTGGGTCTGGGGGGCTATAACAGTTTTATGCCAGGGTTGAGAGCCCAATTAGGTCCTATGGGGTTTTCTGGTATGTGAGGAAGGAACCTTTGAATTGTGAAACTGACGCTGGGGCATAAACCCTGACATACAATCTAAATCCCCAAGTTTTTCCATGGTCCCAGACTTCGGTATGCCAGGAATGGATTGTAATAACTGGATTACAGGCACCTTGGGTGCAACTGTCGGGGTTGGGGGTCCGTGCCCTTGTTAAGGTTATGAATGGGTCTCAGTCAGTTCATTTTGCGAGTGTTTCACAACCCCATTTGGTGCAATGGTACTCGTCTTCCCTTTGACACTCCAGACTTCTCTCCTTGGGACAGGCATAATGGTCAGTATGCTGTGAGCTCCATTCTTGGGGAAGGGTGCCACATCCATATTTTTGAATTATAACTGGCCCTCCCCATCTGTACCCCTGGGTTATAGTTGGCCCTTCCCATCCACATCCCCAGTTAGAGTTCCGTTGATTCCCACACAATTGGCAGAGGTCAAATTGGAAAGCCAGTTGGGACAGAGTGGTGGTTCTAGTGACCACGACCCCATTCACCATTCTAGTGAGTTCCCAGGTATAGTTCATAACCTGGCGAGGGCTTTTACCCATGACCCCCACCAGTGTTATCAGGAGGACCCAGAGGGATTTTTTGAGTCTTATCTTTAGGGAATTCTTGGTTCACTGGATGATCCTTTTTTGGGGGAGCTGGTCCGGGGCAGCCTATTTTATCTGGGTGTGATGAATCCAGTGCTGTTTTCCCACAACTTTCACTGTCATTGGGATTGAGAGGATCACTGGCAGGGGTCCCGTCCACCAGACCTACAAGCTGGCTGGCTGAAGCTTCTTTATCCAGACTAGGTCTCTGGGTTGCAACTCACATAGATCTTTTTTAGGGGCAGGATTTGTTGGTCCCTTCACCAGTTCCCAAGTTTGCTGGGTGGCAGATTGCAGGGCCTGTAATGATTTTAGAAGAGAATGGTTATTTAATTCAGTTATTTTTTTCTTCCCCCAATTTAGGGATTAGTGGGGGCGGTCACGTGAACATGATTTCATATGGGGTAATTCCCTTAACATAGGGAGTGCATCTAGTTTTTAGGAGGGCAAATGGAAGGAGACTCACCCAGTTTTTGCCAGTCTCTAGCTTTAGTTAATTTAAAGTTTCCTTTATTGTTCTATTCATTCTTTCAACTTTCCCTGAACTCTGTGGCTTATAAATACAATGTAATTTCCATTTGATATTTAATATTTTTGCTAACAATTGGGTAAGTCGGGTGATGAACGCCGGCCCACTGTCAGAACCCATTGCAGTTGAGAGGCCAAATCAGGGGACAATTTCAGACTACCATTTGTGCTGTCTTGGTTCTAGTAGGAAATGCTTCAGTCCACCTAAAGAAGGTGTCAATGAAGACTAACAGGTATCTGTATCTATATGGACCAGGTAATATTTCTGTGAAGTTTATTTCCCACTGTTCCCCCAGAGCTTGTCTGCTCAGCTTGATTCCTTGGGGCATTTCTTTCCCTCAGCTGAAATTTACCTGGGTGCAAATATGACATCTGGATGATACCTGCCAGGCTTCTTATTGCAATCAGGGAATGTATTAATCTGTCTGTAAGAGTTCAGTTAGTTTTGTACTGCCCAGGTGTGTGCTTTGGTGAACGAGGGTAACTAAATTTTTCCCCAGGTGCTCTGGCACTAGGATTCTCTTGTCTGGGAGAACTTTCCAACCATCCGGATCTGCCCAGAGTTTCACCCAGTCTAATTTCTTCCCCGGTATATTTTGGAGGGCTCGGCAGCACTAGCCCCGGTAAAACAGGAAGTATCTGCAGCCTCCCTACTGGCATTTGGGCAACCTCTTTTGCCATTTCATCAGCCAGGGCATTTCCTCTGGAGATTTGAGTTTCCACAGTCTGATGTCCTTTGCAATGTATAATGGCTGCCCTCTTTGGCAACCAGATAGCCTCTAGCAAGGCGAGTATTTCTGGTATATTTTTTATTTCCTTTCCTCCTGATGTCAAAAGTCCCTGCTCCTGATATAGTGCCCCATGGATGTGCACAGTTGTGAAGGCATATCTGCTGTCCATGTAGATGTTGACAGCCTTCCCTTTTTCTCACCTTAGAGCCTGGGTCAGAGCTATTAGTTCGGCCTTCTGGGTCAAAGTCCCATGTCCTAGGGCCTGAGCCCAGATGACCCAGTCCACAGTTACCACCACTGCTCCCACAAACCTGATTCCCTTCAAGACATAACTGCTCCTGTCTGTATATAATTCTTCATCAGGATTTGGCCAGGCATTGTTGGTGAGATCAGCCCTCAAGTTCATGAGAGATTCCAAGATCTCACAACAGTCATGGATGGGCTTGGATGGGTCATCACCTGGAAGCAAGGTGGCGGGGTTAAGAGCCAATGTTTTTAGGAAGCAGATACTTGGGGGATCCAGTAGTAATACCTGATACTGGGTTATCCGGGCATTTGAGAGTCATCTCCTGGGTGGGCTCCTTAGTAATGTTTCTACTGAATGTGGGGCCACTATGTATAAATCCTGTCCCAGAGTTCATTTGGATGCTTCTTTTACTAAAATGGCAGTGGCGGCAATGGCTCAGAGGCAGCTTGGCCACCCGGCTGCTACATAGTCTAGCCTTTAAGACAGGTAGGCAACTGGCTCCTTCAATGGTCCTAGCATTTGAGTGAGGACTTCTTTTGCTATTCCCTCAGTTTCAGCAATGTGTAGTTGAAGAGGTTTGGACAGGTCAGGCAAGGTTAAGGCAGGGGTGCTCAAAAGCACCTGTTTCAGCATTTTAAAAGCCTTTTGCTCAGCCTCAGTTCAGGTTAGAGCTTTCTCATTTCCCCCCGTGCTAGTGTACAGGGGTTTTGCTAACTCTGCACACTCAGGAATCCAGAGCTGACAATATCCAACTGCCCCTATGAACTCCTGTACCTGCCTTTACATTTTTGGTTGGGGTATTTTTAGGATAGCTTCAATCCTATTAGAAGACAGAGCTCTTTCCCCCCCTTCTAATTCATACTCAAAGTATGTTGCTGAACTGGTGCAGAGTTGGGCCTTTTTGGCTGAGACCCAATAGCCCAACTGGGCTAGTTCCTGCAACAAGTTTTCAGTTGCCTTTTTGCAGTCTGACAGGCTGTTAGGTGCCAGAAAGAGGTCATCTACATATTGTAGGAGGGTTATCTCTGGATGTTCTTGTCTAAAAGGAGCCAGATCCTGGCTTAAGGCCTCATCGAACAGGGTGGGAGAATTTTTGAAACCCTGCGGCAACCAAGTCCAGGTTAGCTGTCCAGAGAAGCCACCCTCTGGGTCAGTCCATTCAAAAGCAAAGATGGGTTTACTTACCGTGGCCAGGGGAAGTGCAAAGAAGGCATCCTTTAAGTCCAGAACAGTGTAGACCTGCTGGCTGGGAGGTGACAGTTTCAAGAGCATACATGAGTAAGGCTCAGTGGGGCGAATGGTTTCAATTCTTTTGTTTACCTCTCGGAGATCTTGCACTGGCTGGAAATCATCAGTCCCGGGTTTTTGGACCAGGACAAGGGGGGTGTTCCAGGCCAAATGGCAGGGGACTAGAATACCTGCCTCCAGGAGTCTTCTGATATGGGCTGAAATGATGTTCTTAGCCTTTAAGCATATTGGGTATTGTCAAACTCTGATTTAGGTGGTGTTGTTAGTCAACTGGACAACAATGGGGGGCCGATGGGCAGCTAATCCTGGTGGGTTAGTTTCTGCCCATATGCCTGGTATTTTTTCTTTAAATTCCCACATATACAGGCCTATGGGCAGCAGTGCCACCTCTCTAGTAAGTAAGCACTCTTCAGATAAGGGGCAAGTGAGGAGGATTGCCAAGGGGGTTGTATTGAAGGAGAACTCGGCCGAATCATTTTTGAAAGAGATGGTGGCTTGTAATTTCTGGAGAAGTTCTCTCCCCAAAAGGGGGTATGGACACTCTGGCATTACAAGAAATGAGTGGGTGACAGTTCCTTCCCCTAGGTTAGTGATTCTAGTCTTTGTCAATGGGTAAGACTTTGTGTTTCCCATTGCTCCCTATATGGGGATTTTTTCCTTAGATATGGGCTCTTCTGCTTGCTGGAAGGTGTAGAAGGTCACCCCAGTATCCACAAGAAATTTTATAGGCTTCCCCCCAATTTCTAAGGTAAGCTTAACCTCCCAGGGACTCAATGGAATGGAGCCTCAGCCCCGTCAATTTGCCTCTTCAACCTGCATGGGGGCCGGGTTTCAGTCCTTTAAGTCCTCTTTTAGGGCATTCACTTTTTCAATGTCCATTCTCTTTGCAGTAGGTACATTGGTTTGCACCTAGGCCCAACCTTTTTCCTTGGTTTCCCTTTCATTTTCAATGGTTTCCCACCTACCTTTTTGTTTTTCCTGTTAAGCCATTGTGGATATTAAAATTTTGGCTATTTTTTGGACTGCATGGTCCTGGGGTCATTGCTGTTATTAAAAGTCTTTTGGGCAATCTCTATCAGTTCGGACAGCACTTTACCCTCAAATCTTTCTAATTTCTGTAACTTTTTTCTTATATCTGGGGCTGACCGGATGACAAATGCTTTATTTATGACTTGCCTATTTTCATGTGCCTCCAGATCTATAGGAGTATACAAGCGGTATGCCTCAAGGAGACACTCAAGAAAAGCAGCCAGAGATTTGTCCAACTTTTGTACAGTTTCACTTACCTGAGATAAGTTGGTTAGCTTCTTGTCCACTGCTCCTATTCCCTAGAGCAGAGTCTAGCAATACCGATCGAGGGCCTCCTTACCTCCATCAGTGTTGAGGTCTGATCCGGGATGGGTGGAGGGGAACACAGCCTCTAATCAGGTTGATTCAGTAGTAGATTGTCCATCAGGTCCAAGAATTAACTTCCTCACCTCTCTCCTGACTCTGTCTTGTTCCTCGGAGGTGAAGAGGGCCTGGAGGAGCCCTTGGCAGTCATCCCAGGTGGGCTGGTGGGTAAAAAAGACAGTCTCCAAGAGGGAGATGAGCCCTTGGGGCTTTTCAGAGAAAAAAGGGATTCTGTTTTTTCCAATTATACTGATCGCTAGAGGTAAAGGGGACATAGACCATGAAAGGTGGGCAATCAGCCCCCAGGGCAGGGCCAACTTGCCTCAAGTGTAAAATTGGAGCTCTGGAAGAATCTGGTGATTGTGAACCAGAAGAAGTGTGACTGAAGGTCACCTCCTGGCTATCAGAGGGGCTGGTTGCTGCCTCTTGGCCGTTTCACCCCTCTGGTGTTAGAGGGGCTGAGGGGCTGTTGGATATGGGGGAGGGTCCATCAAGAGTGAATCCTCCGATGATCCTGTCGATACTGGGATTCCATTAGTCCTTCCTTTTGAGAGGTTTTTTATTAAAAGGACCATTTTGGCTCTCGGGGAGTCTACCTTTTGGGGTACTTCAGGCAAGACCATAACCACTTGGGTTTTTCTGTTAAAATTTCAATCCAAATTAGTATATAGAGGATTGGGTCAGGGTGACCTGGATTACCAAAAATCATCCATTGGACTCTACAAGCTGTAGATAGGTCTGTGGTTCCCTTGGAAGGCCACCCAGAACCAAAAGTTGGCCACTCCCATAAGCAGAATTTTTCCAAGTCAAAAGCGTTGACAGGGGCTCCATAATATCTGGCCTTCTGATGAAATTCCTGGAAAATTTTTAAAAAACATTGAAGGGGAGTACAGACAGATGAACTTGACTGACCCATAGCAATTATGACACAAATGGCACAGAATATGACGAGACCAACAGCTGAGAGGAGGGACAAAACAAACAAAGTGTTATCCCTAACTAATTCCTAACCCCTAGTCCCAGGCAACATCTTGCTCTGGGACTGGACCTTGGAAATAATGCTGTGTCCAGCCTTCCAGAGGTCCTCACTGGATCCAGTAACAGATCTGTACTCACCAGTGATGTTTCCATAAACAGATGACTCCACCAGATTTTATGTAATTTCAAAGGGTCCTGTAGGACCGACCTGGTCCCTGGTCCTTGCCTGGGGTGGAGGAACATCTCTCCAAGGTCTTCCCCTTGGCTGGACTTCAGTTCTGGGGATGATCCCAGGATCAGTGGTCACCAGATGTCCCATTAGGGATAATCCTGCTGGGGCTTCCAAATGTTGTAGGCCACACCAAAAGAGAGACCACACAATTCAAAACTGCAAGCCAATTTCGAGTCTTTGTAAGCCGGCTGGTGACTGCCTCAGAAACCTCCAAAAAGGAAGATTCAGAGAGCAGCCCCCAGAGATTTTCAAAGTGAGCGTATAAAGGCTAAAACCACATCCTGGTTTGCAGTTGCTAGCAAGCAAGCTTAATCACAAAAGCAGAAAAATACTGTTAGCTGTTGCCAAAACACATCCTGTTCCCTCAGTTTCCTAACATTGTTCATTGTTCAACTCTTGGGAGACATTCTGTCCCAGATCTTTGGGGACTTTTCCTGCTCGGGCCTGATTTATTGCTCCTGGCCCTCCACAGAAATGAGGAGACAAGAGGGGTTAGGGTTTAGTTTCACGATATTTCAATAGTGTTGTTTGAGGAGTTCTTTTGAGCAGACATGGAAAAGGAGTGTCTAGAGTTGTTTGAATACAATTGAGAGTCTGTAATGTCAGAGAAGTCAAGGAAAAATAAAATTCCAAAAAGAGATCATAGTCCAATTCTTTGGTTTCATGTAAAGATTTAATGTATCAGGAGATTAGTGATAAAATAAAAAACAAGAGATCCAAGTTTTGTAAATGAGGGCATCAGTGTAGATTTTTGTAAGTCAAAGAGTGAGGTACATGTGAGAATATCTTAGGTGTGCTTCTTGTTTGCCAAGGGTAGATCTGAAGGGAAATAACATGAAAGAAAGTTCATTCAGAGAAATTTTTTCCAATATGGAAGAGGCAAAAATGAACCCAACTGATGAGATGGATTTGAAGGAAGGGAGAGGTTTCTGAGAAAGATTTATTTTATAATTTTATTCAGATAAATTGGAGCCATTCACCTTAGCCAGAAGTAACATGACTTTTCTATTTAATAGAACAGAAGAAATAACTAGTGTGTATGCATGAAGGGATATTTGAAGATATTATGGTATTATAGTGTAATTTGGCAAATTATGCAAGCCATCTGCTTAATAGGAGGTGCCCTGGTCAGGTTAATGTGTCAACTTGACAACGTGGTCTGTCTGGTTGGGCAAGTGCTTGCCTGTCTGTTGCTACAAGGACATTTCATAGAATTAAATCATGATCACATCAGATGCATCCACAGCTGATTGCATTTGTAATCAGCCATGGGGAGTGTCTTCTGCAACAAATGACATTTAATCTAATCCCTGGAAAGGTTTTAAGGAGGATTCAGAAGAGACAGTCTCTCTTCCTGCTTCAACCGGTGAGCCTCTCCTGTGGAGTTCGTCCAGACCCTTCATCAGAGTCATCAGCTTCACAGCCTGCCCTACGGATTTTGGACTCTACACCTCCACAGTTATGTGAGTCACTTCTATAAATTTTATATCTATGGATATATCCTGCTGATTCTGTTTCTCTAGAGAACCCTAGCTTATATAGCTTGGTATCGAGAGTGGGGTGGTTCTTAAGAAACAGAATCTTAAAAATGGGTTTTTATGATTGATTTTCTACTCTGACTGGACTCAAAGGCACTAAGGACTCTGATTCCCATAATCAGAATGACACTGCCAATCCACGGAGTGAGTTGGCAAATGAGATATTCCAAATGGTGACCATTCGATTCTTCTAATGCTTTGATTGTATGAAGCCAGGCTCTGGGGAATAATGTTTTTGACACATTTACAGTTTTGTGGAAATAGGAGGTATAGAGATGTTGGCTGGTTGTTGTTAGAAACACTGTATATAGCAATGAGTGGAAGGGATGGGCTTAAGGCTTCAAATGAGAAGCTTATGTGCCATCTGACACATGTAAACACTTCTATGAGTGTCCTGAAGGAAAATCTTATTTCCTGTAGCCATAGACTTGAGATATCTGAAAATTAGACTCATAATCTTATCGTTAGAGTAGTAACTTTACAAGGTAGACTGAAATCTCAATCTTGCATAGTGTCTGCCATTAAAGTGAGGGCATTGATTGGAAAAGAGTGGGACCCTGAAAAATGGTATGGTAACATATGGATTGATAATGATTTTGGTGGACAAGTGGAAACCCTAACTCATGCTAAGTGTACTCTAGATAACCCTGTAATAGTCTTCCCTGACTATTTTTAAAATAGTCCAGCCTACCTTGAGGAGTTGGCCACCCAACCTCCACCTGAAGGGATTAGCCCTAGAGTGATTAATCCTGTTTCACCAGATGAAACTACAAATGAATGCCTGGAAGCAAATGTCTTGGAAGACACTTCTAATTATTTTCATGATTCACCCCACCCCAACCCCCCTCATTTCTTCCAAAACTATAACTAGACTAAAGTCCCAACAGGCCCCTAAAGATGAGGTACAAAATATCACACATAAGAAGGTACATTATACTCCAAAAGAACCGTGTGAGTTTTCCAATTTATATAAAGATAAATCAGGGGAATATGTGTGGCAATGGATTTTAAGGGTGTGGGATAATGGTGGAAGTAATATAAAGCTGGATCAAGCTGAATTTATTGATATGGGCTCACTAAGCAGAGATGCTGCATTCGATGTTATAGCTTAAGGGGTTAGAAAAGGCATTTACAGTTTGTTTGGATGATTGAAACTTGAATGAAAAGGTGGCCATTACCTAAGGTTAAAATGCCAGAACTGCACTGGTATAATGTAGATGAGGGGATTCAGAGGCTTATGGAGATTATAGTGTTAGAGTAGATTTATCATGCAAAGCATGCTCTTACACTCCAGGAATGTCTGGAGGATGCACCTCTTACCAGAACTGTGAAAAATAAATTTGTGAGACTAGCACCATCATCCCTGAAGAGCTCTGTACTTGCACTTCTCTGTAGGTCAGATATTACAGTGGGGACTGCTGTCACTGAGCTGGAATCCTTAAACACAATGGACATGACTGGATCCTGAGATGTCAGAAGTCAGGTGGCAGCACTTAATTGCCAAAGACAAGGTGGATGTGGCTATCATAATAGACAGCAGACTCAAAGCAGGAGTCAAAAGAATCTGACTTCACAAAGACTTGCGGCATTGGCTAGTAAATCATGGGGTACCTAGAAGTACAATAGATGGGCAGTCTACTGAATCCTTGTTTGAGCCATATAAACTAAAGAGTTCTATTTCAAGTGAACGGAAGTCTAAATTGAATTACAAAAACTGAGAGTCATGGTCCCTTAATCAATTTCCAGACTTGAGACTGTTTCCACATCCAGAGCCCCTTGAATGAGGGGAAGGACAGATCCCTTTGGGGGAGGACCCTGTTACACTTCCACAAATTTATACTGTTAATCTTCCTTCAAGCCTTCTCCAAGGAGACCTACAACCTTTTACCACGGTAACTGTGCATCAGCAAAAAGGAAATTATCAGATATTTTGGGGATTATTAGACACTGGTTCAGAACTGACATTAATTCCAGGGGACCCAAAACATCACTCTGGTCCAGAAGTCAGAATGGGAGCTCATGGGGGTCAGGTGTTTAGACCAGTGGCAATATCTTACTCAAGAACTGTGTCAGATGCAATCATGGAAAATTGCAGGTATTTGGAGGGAGATTTGAATGTTAGATGTTGTAAATAGTCAGAGGGATATAATGATGGTCTTGGTAAATATCTGTTGAAATTACAAACTGTAGACTTAACTGGGCAGTATAAATGAGGAGTAATAGAGGATGATGCTCGTTGAGAAGAGTTAATGTAATTTAGCACCCCATGTAGAAGGAGAATCTTGGTGTGGGGAGTATTTTTGTGGAAAACTAGGAGAGGAGATTGTGGTCACAGGGTGGAAACTCTGATGTTTATGTGAGAGGGACATTATAGGTAAGACCTTTGGGTGGTGTCCAAAAACTCCAGGAATTTAAGCTTGGCAGACAGGCAGAGCAAAATTCAAATTCTAGCCATGTCATTTTCTAGCCATGTAATTGTTTCATAATACCAAAATTTTCTGAACCTCTGATCATGTCATTTGTTAAATTCTCAAATAAACCATAAATAGCAGGATCATTGAGAGATTTAAATAAATACAGTTAATCACCAAGCAGAGTAACACATAATTTTTTACTATTTTTCTGGAACTCAGATACAAATTAGTGAGTTAATACTATTACTGTTTATGTCAAATTATCATCATTTGTACATTAAATACATTTAGCTATTAACAATGTTTTAAAGGTAACTTACTAGTAATGAACTATTAGTGCTTTCTCTCTCTCTCTCTCTCTCTTTCCCTCACACACACACTCACACACTGTGACACACACATGAGATATACAGAGAAGATAAGAGAAATGCAAAGATATTTCCACAAATGATGATTAATATGGAACAGGATTTCAGCAGCCACATTACTAAATTATTAGAAAGAGCAACTAGATATCCTCACAAACCCCTTAATTCTTTATTTTCTGAGCCTCTATGCCTTCTGAAGATCATGGGACATGACAGAAATCTTATGACCCATATACTCCTGATGCTTTCTCATACAGGATATTTGAGGTCATCATTAGGAGGATGGACATCACAGATCTTTATCATGAAATTGATTAACTGTATCATGAAATAATTTTTAAGTTGTATGACTGATATAAAAATCCTTTAGGGAAAGATCTAAAAGTCAGGTTTTAGGGGATTTAGGGAGTGATCTTTCCAGAAACCCCAATTGGTTAAATCAATATGATTTAGGGCAACTGCATACACAAAGGCAGTAGCAGGATACAGCAAGAGGGGAGTGAGGGTCTGGAGGGTGAGGATAGATGTGGGAAAACCAATGTCAGAGCATAAAACAAGAATACTTAAATCTGAGAATTTCCACAGTATTTACCTGAGGTGAAGACAAAATCCGCATGTGGCATGAGTTAAGGATACCTATCTTAGAATCATGGAGGTGATTGAAAAACTCTGAACACAATGGTATAATTCACACATGACACTCCATGAGTTTCATGTTTCTACCTATAAGATATCTGTACTCACTTCATTATTGGCAAAAGCATCCTTAACATTCTTTTATTTGAGTTTAGGAGGTGAGAGTCTTCCCCTGTTTCTCTTACACCACACTACATGTTTCTGTAAGTTGGGCTGGTAGGGTTACTTCCAGGTGAAGTTTTGGGTATAAATGACAGTTGGGTCTGGAAATTGTGGGCAAACCTTAAATCTTTGCTTCTTTCATGATTCCCAGTATTGACCATTTCATCCTTGGACCATCAGACAGTGAAAATCCGGAGAAGGACAGTTAGTAGAACTATTGACAATGCAACCACTGGTGAGTAGGGAATTGGTATTTCTACTTAAATACATCTTCAGGAATATGAAGATTTATACTATTGACTTGACCCATTCTAGGTATGCTCATGAGATATTCACATATTTGAGAACCATTTAAAAATACCAAAGACTGGTACAATTATCATGGGCCTGGAACTGAGTAGGACATAATCTCCAACCTTCCAACATTTACACCAATTTGTTCCAGCTTCTGTTAAGGCCGTACATTCACAGAAGAGATGTGAGAGTATTTATTTTCCTCATGAAGCCCATGGTTTCAATGTTGATGTAATTCACTCATTCACTTCTGTGGGGGTGTAAGGTAGTTCAGTGGTAGGATTCTTGCTTACCATGTGGGAGACCACGGTTTGAATCCCAGTCCATGCACTTCCCAAAGACAAACAAACAAAGCAAAACAAACAAACAAAAATTCAACATGTGGTACTGCAATAATGGAATACTCACATGGAAATATTGTGAAATGTGACCCTGCCATACAGCATACAAAACAATATCAAAAACACTTCTACAACTTTGTAAGTGGAAGCAATAAAGAGGGAATATGGTTTCCTTACTTTAATCTGTGTATACAGAAGCACTGTAAGTATAGTAATATTTTAGAATCTGTGAAGATATTTGAAGACCTAGAGAGAGAGAGAGACCAGAACAAATTATCTCTTTTATCCTTTAACAGAGAGTTATGATGAATAGACATGAGACACAATGAAAATTGCAGTTTGGAGGTCCAGGAGAATATTGAGTATGGGAGGACTTTTACCACAAGAGTAGGAGGACTAGGACTGTAATTTATAGCAGTCTCAGGGGTCCCTGTTTTTTACTACTGAAAAGCCTACCTTCATATCTCACAATAAACACCTGCATTTTGCAGAGTTGAAGGAGGAAGAGCCTTCTATTTCCAAGTGCTGTATGTACAAAGCCTGTACAATTCTGCAGAATTATGCATACTGCTTCAAGTCTTTCTGTCATTTGAATAAACAACAGATTTATCACCTGTACTTGACAAGTGTTGGTTAGATAGGAATCACTGGATTTTTCAAACCTTGTAACAGTTTGTAAAACCATTTCATAGATGAGGAACCTGAGGTCATTGAAGATGCCTCAAATTGGTTAAGATGGTTTTTAAATTTAGTTTCAGGTGGAGGTTAGGTATCACACAATGAGGACCAAGTCAATATTGCATGGGAAAAGTAGCTTATTACTCCCAGATCCTAGGGAAAGAAGGCAGCCATGTAGAATGGGTGTGAAGCATGAACAGTTCTGGCTTTGTGTGAGCAGCAATAAACAGAGGACAAAGGTCAGTGTTGAGGCAAGTAACTTGGCCAAAATAAGGTGCAATGTAAGACAGAAAGCAAAAATATTTTGATAGGGCAGAAGGGAATGATTGAATCATAGCTGTGTTAAAAAGTGGCAGATAAAAAAAGTGGCAGATCATGAATAATGCTTCCCTTGTGATAAGTCTGTGGATTTACATGAAACTGATGAAGAGTGATTAAGCTATCAATTCTGAAGAGCAAATTTTATGGTCTCCATTTGGAAGTTATTATTATCAGTTTGTGGACAAATTTTCAGGATTTATCACACCATATGCTAAGAAATATTGTGCCATGTTGAGGTTTTATATATTCAGAGTGCTTGTCTCTGTGAGTGTATAAGTGTATCTGAAAGACAGATGCCATGTTAGCAGTGAGAATGCTCTGACCAGAATCCCAAACATGGCTTGAGGTTTTTATACACACAAGACTCTCCTTCCCTCACTTCTGTCATTTCAACCAACCAACGCTGGATATTAGTAGTAATGTCCCTTCTGAACCCAAATGCCTTTGTTAATTTAGGCATCAGTGACCTTCAGGGATGTAGCTATAGACTTCACCCAGGAAGAGTGGGCTATGCTGGACATAACTCAGAAAAAGCTGTTCAGAGATGTTATGCTGGAGAGTATCAATCATCTGGTATCCATTGGTGAGTTTATTAATTTTTTAATGACCGATCCATCTATTACCTATCATTTATCTAATCTATCTTCAAGTTATTCAAGAATCTAGACAAATTTCCCATATGTTACCCTGATCCTTGCTCTGATGCTTTCATAACTGTTGTGACTACTTGAAGGAAACTTTGTCTCCTCACTTTTTGCTTTCATCTCATTTGTCACACCAAGGGCATATGATCTTCCTGACAAAAATTTCATGTCTTTATTGCTGCTCAATCTCCCACATTCAGAAAAATCCTATGAACTCAATGACTATTATTTCTAAGGATAAAATAAAGGGAATAAATATCTCTAAATAATTATTATTCTCTAAGGACTGTGGTGAAGTTACAGCACACAGTAGAAAAATAACAGGTATGCCCTTTCCCTCATAGAATGGAGACTGTCCTGGTAGAGCTTATGTTCATTGGACACATTTACCAAATACTCTTCAACCATCATGGAGTCATAATTTCTCTTTATATGAAAAGACTGAGGAAGCTGTAGTCTATGAATCTATGTAAAGGCATCTACATGACCTTAATGTCTTTGGCTGAAGGTCAAGATTCATCCTTTACTGGAAAATGTTTATCAATATCCTGTGTTTAAAATACACTTCCTTGTGTTGCTCTTCAGAATTTACCTTATTGTTCCTCATAATCTGCCTTTTACTTCATGTTCATGAGCTTGTGTGAGCATAGAATTAAAAATCTATGCTTCTTTTTCTCTTAAGTAGGATACCAACTCTGCAAATCAGAAGTGGTTTCCCAGTTAGAGCAAGGAGAGGAACTGTCGAGAAAAGGATTAGGATTTCCCCAAGGGCAGAGTCCAGGTGAGTTCTGGAACCCTGTGATTCAGTATGATGAGGGGCCTGGTCAATGACTGAACAGGATTTTAGAAATATCAACATAAGATTTCCTTAAGTAAGTTCCATGAAATGGAAATGTAAGCTATGACTGTGGGGGAAAACTCCTCAAATCTGTGTTTATTCCCTATGTGTATCAATCTCTGGTCAGGAATCCATCTGTGATTGTGTTTGGATTATGTAAAGGGATATTTATGTACTTATAGGAGTTAAATTTTCACATGTTGGCCATTGTACTGATCATTGCCTTTGAGGATTTTCCCCTCTATTTCCCAACAAACGTCCCATCATTTTAATGCCAAAAATATTTTAAAGATGTCAATTTCTGGATTAGTTTTGCTATGTCCTAGAGTACACCTTAATTTTCCATTTTTCCCCATCTAAATGACAAGAACATTATCATATGAGCATTGGGGTTTCCAAACATTTCATTCGGCTAATGCCCTCTTTAATCTTTTAAAAATTATTTCAGGCAGGGAAAATGACCATAAAAAACAAGAAATGAAAATGATGCAACATGTTGGCAAGAAGAGCACATATGCCATCCAGCCAAAGGTAAGCTTCATGGAGTTGAACACTGGTCTTCTGAATAAAAAACTGGGATTGAGTAATTTGGGGGTTCAGCACAAACATATTGCTGTAATTAAAGATGGGATTAAGCTCTGCCCTACAAAATATTTTGATAGTTTTAATTGTGGGGGAAAATTAGCCTGAGCTGAAAACCATAAGCTGAAGTCTTATAAAAGGACAATTTCATAAACATTGTTCATATAACTATTCTTTAAAACATAATGAAGCTTTCCAAATTAGAGAGGTTTGCAGTTGAGATGCTACAAAAGAGAAAATATCTCCATACAAGAAAGTAGCACACCATATGCATGTAAGTAAAGTGATAAATCTTCACTTGAGAGTAACTGAATCATTAGACTAAAGAATTAATGAATATATGTGGACACACCTTTAACAGTCTTTTTTTCTCATTTGTAGCAGCATATTTCTTACACTGGAGATCCCTTGGAAAATAATGATTTGGAAGACTACACTCACTCCACATTGAATGATATGGGAAAGAAAGCCTATACGAGCAAACAATTTAAAAAAGCTCTCAATGACCAGTCATTCTTTAGTCAACATAACCAAATTTGCACTGGATATAAATCATATGACTGTCATCTATGTGGAAAAGTCTTCAGAAATGGCTCTGTCCTTAGAAAACATGTGAAAATACACACTGGAGAGAAGCCATATGGCTGCTATCTATGTGGGAAATGTTTCATTTATCCTTCTCAACTCAGACAACATGAGAAAATTCACACTGGAGAGAAACCATATGTCTGCAATCAATGTGGGAAACCCTTCCGTCAGCGTAGATACCTTAAGCAACATGAGAGAACTCATACTGGGGAGAAACCATTTGTCTGCTATGTATGTGGGAAAGGCTTCATTGATAGATCTACTCAAAGACAACATGAAAGAGTTCATACAGGAGAGAGACCATATGCCTGCCATCTATGTGGAAAATCCTTCAGTCAATATAGTAGCCGTAGGCGACATGAGAGAACTCACTGAAGAGAAACCATACGCTTGACTTCTTTGTGGGAAAACTTTTAGACATTATTCTGACATCAGATAATCTGAGAAAGCTAATTAAATATATGGTACAAATGAAAGAGTCTTCAGCCACAACTCTAACTTTAACAAAAATGAAAAGAAATCAAAACAGGAGTATAGGGTGGGCCATGGTGGCTCAGCAGGTAGAATTCTCACCTGCCATGCTAGAGACCTGGGTTTGATTCCTGGTGCCTGCCGATGCAAAAAACAAAACAAAACAAAGCAAACAACAACAACAAAAAACCACAGTGTGTATTTCCCTGTTAATACAATCAATGTGTAAATGCTTTTATTTACTATCTATCCTTAGACAACATGATTCCTGGGAGAAACAATATGTCTGGAATTATCTGTAATAGTTTTCAGCTGAGCTCCAACCTTGGTGTGTGCAAGCATAGCTCAGAGTAGGAATAAGTCCTGACCTAGAAAAGATGGAAATGTCTTTACCAAGAAAAGGAAACTAGGAGAGCAAGAGATATTTTTTGATGGAGTAGTTACTCAGTTAAAAAATATGAGAAGTCCTTTACTTACAGAGCAATGTGTATAATATATGTGAAGTTTCACATTGTATGAAACATTCTCTGTATATAGAATGAAGAAAAGTATTTGGTGGTTTGAAGTTATTCATCAATGTTAAATTTTTCATGTGGATGAAATGTCAACCCTAAACTCAAAATAAAAGGTATTTTTCTGCAGTTCTCATCAAGAATATCAGACTTGGAAAAACATCTACAAGAATGCTTTACCACATGATTCAACACGGAATTCAAAATTTTGCTGAATAACCTGTTAATTAAAAATAAAAATGTAGGATTCTTAAATAATCTGTGATGGCTGAATACAGATTTTTGTAATGAGATGTGGGCAAGGAAATCAAAGTTCTTTTCAATGGATTTAGTATTTGCAAATACTTATAAAGTAAAAGATGTAGCTAAAAATTCTATAATGTTGGTCAGTTTTCTATTTTTTTCCTATAAGTATAAACATAATCATATGACTAGGTTAAATCAGAAAATAATCTTGAATGCTAACTGAAAAATGTACAACCCAAGATGATGTGTCATAATTCTTATATACTGTTGAGAATGAAGTACACATCAGTGATAAATGGAACACAGGTAAATAAACAGATAACTTGGAAGTCATTTCTCATGATGCAGACATTCCCCCTTGACAATGTCATTATTGGTCTTGTAATTTAAAATGGAATTAAAATTAACTTTAGTCTTAAAAGAATAATAAGGTTGTAAGTACTGGAGTATTTGAAGACCTGGGATGATAAATTCCCACAATCCTGATGAGGCATTGGGTCATTCCCTGCATCAAAAATATTTGCCACCATCTACCTCTAGAAGAGTTGCTCAGGCAGTAGTGGGGCATCTGATAAGAACGCTGAGGTGGCAGAAGCTGGGGAAATTCTGGAGACTACTGATCTCAAGACCACTTCCAGCCATGGGCTCTGAGAAGGACTTTGAGCTCTTTCTTCCACATCCCTACACAATGCCATGCCCAACACCAAGAACTTCACTCTTGGAGGCAACCTGTTGGGGTTAGAGAAGGAAACAGCAGTGTGGTCCCCCTTGAGGAGGTAGAGGATTCATGGCAAATAGGGCAGCTGCTACCAGGGTGGGCACCATGACCTACTCAGCTTGCCATTCTGCTCCTGCCAGAGCAGAATGGCACTTTTTGATCTACCTGCAATGAGAACAGCATGAGCCAATGCCCATCAGCTCCCCTGAGAGCAACTATGGGTTACAACCACCCACTGCTTGCTGATCTGCCACCAGTTAACTCCTATGAGTCATTCCTAATGTGCCACTATCTGGCCTCTGAAACCAATGCCACCAGGCCAGTCTCTTCCTGTGACTACACCATCATTGCCTGTGCTGTGCCAGCTGACCAAGGCTGATCTCTGAGGAGGAAAGCTGCGAGACTAAGTTCTGTGACCACTGCAAGCAGACTTGAATCTGAAAGATCCAAGTGCAGTATTGACAGCAGGGGGCACAGAGTTTTCATGTAAGGACTACAAAACCTGCAGGTCTCAGATAGGGTTATGAATCTGGACCAGGTGGCATCTGGCCTACTCTTTTTGCAAAACTGGCATCACCAAGATGAATGACAGAATCTGTAATCACATGACATGTATAGAATGTGGCTGTGGGTTTTGTTGGCTTTGAAAGAGATCTCAAACTTGCATTACCTCTGCATCACTGTCTGCACCTTCTGGGACAAGAAGTCAGGGAGCCAGAAGAAGAAGAATCTTTGTCCACTGGACATTCTGATTGGTGCTCCAGTAGGGTTTTCCTTATAGCTGCCATCATCTTTCCTGACAGGGTCACTGCTGTTCCTGTCTATATTGCCAGGAAGATCTTAGCAGGTGTAAGGGAAAGAAAACATGCAAACACAGGAGAAATTTGTCTATCACAGTCAGCTACTTTGTCAAGCATGTCATCACCAGTTACTGCTGCAGTTAGTGTTTTTCTTGGCTTTCCATTATGCTGGCATGTGTCTATAGGTTTGTGCTTATTTCTCTCTTTCCTGGAGGAGGCTGTGGAATTAGGACAGCCAAGGGAAAGGGGGTGGAAATTTTCCCTGGGTATACAAAGTATGATGGTAGCTGCCATAATTCTGACAAGTAAGATGTATCTCACATTATATTGTATTTATTTCTTTATTTAGTTATTTTTGTATACTGTTTGGCAGGGGTCACATTTCATTCTTTCTTCATGTGAGTATCACCTTCTTGCAGCACCATTTTGCTGTATTTTTTTTGTTTTTGCTGTATTTTGTTTGGGAAGTGCAAACAAACTAAAAAGAAAATAATAAACAAAAATAAATAATAAAAAAGAACCCAGTCTCCTGCATGGCAGGTGAGAATTTTACCACGGAGACACCCTTGAACCCCCTCACATAATATTTTTTTTTACTTTTTTTACTGTATAGTATAACAAGTATACAAAGCAAAAAAAAAAAAATGAAAAAGCAATGGTTTTCAAAGCACTCTTCAAAAAAGTGGTTGCAGGATAGATCCCAGAGTTTGTCATGGGCTACCATACAATCCTCTCATATTTTTCCTTCTAGCTGCTCCAGAATATAGGAGGCTAGTGGGCTTAAATACCTTTTCATCATCACAATCAACCTTCTTGTCCTTTTTTGTGAACAATAACATACATAGAAAAAAGCTATAAATTTCCAAGCACAGTACCACAAATACTTGTAGAACATATTTCAGACTTTGAGATGGGTTACAATTTCAGAATTTTAGGTCTTTACTTCTAGCTGCTCTAAAATACTGGAGACTAAAAGATAACAATTTAATGATTCAGCATTCACATTCATTTGTTAAGTCCTATCTTCTATGTGTAATTCCACCATCACCTTTGATCTTTCCATACCTCTCTTTGGGGTTGTTTGGGCTATGGCAATTCTAAATTTTTTATATTGGAAAGGTGTGTCACTAACATAGGGTAGGGAGATGGAACTATCTGATATTCTGGAGAGGCTGGGCTAGGCTTCAGGTCTTATCTGGACCAGGAACACATCTGGAGGTTGTAAGTTTCTGGCAAGTTACTCTAGTGCCTGTAACCCTTGTGGAATCTTATATATTGCTCTAGGTGTTCTTTAGGATTGGCTGGAATGGTCCTGGTTGGGGGTTGGAAGGTTATGATAGGTAGCAAGGTCTACCTGAAGCTTGCATGAGAGCAACCTCCAGAGTAGCCTCTTGACTCTATTTGAACTCTCTCTGCCACTGATATTTTATTAATTATGCTTCTTTCCCCTTATTTGGTCAGTTTGGAATTGTGGATCCCATGGTGCCAAGTCTGGATTCATCCCTGGGAGTCCTCTCCCATGTTGCCAGGGGGACTTTCACCCCTGGATGTCATGTCCCGTGTAGTGGGGAGGGCAATGATTTCATTTGCAGAGTTGGGCTTAGAGAGACTGAAGCCACATTTGAGCATCAACTGATGTGCTTTTAGGTCACATTATATTTTAAATATAAAATTGCCTTTGTTGATCTCAGACATAAAATATACCTTTTAGGCTTTTGTTAAAACTTCAATAACAATGCTTTTTTTTGTATGCTGTATGGCGGGGTCACATTTCATTCTTTTTGCATGTGAGTATCCTGTTATTGCAGCACTATTTCTTGAATTTTTGTATGCTTATTGTTAGTTTGTTTTGCTTATTTTTTGTTTTGGGGGAAGTGCATGGACAAGGAATCAAACCTGGGTCTCCGGGTGAGATTTCTACTACTGAACTACCCCTGCACCCCCATAACAAAATTTTTTTCTGTTTTTTAATGAAAGACTCCATACTACTTAAAATTGATTAAACTTAAGTATCTTTTATATCTCTACCATTAAAAAAACTTTAAGTTCATTCAATGTGTTATTGAACTAAGACCAGCATAGATGCATATGTGGAATAATTGAAATTCATAGAATAAGACTCCAAGAAATATCTCCAATAATACAATAATTTAATACTATAAAAATATTTCAAAATTAAGTTCTCTGGATGTATTATAAAAATCCTTAAAATTCAATTCTTTGGGGAAACTTACTGGCTGTATTTTTCCTTTATATCATTCTTTTATTTTTACTATTTGAATTTTTTCTTAACTATAATCATTATATTACCATCATTATGCATTATAACATATGGACATAAAAAGTATCTATGAGATAAGTACCTTACCTCCAAAAGTGATGGACTGTTAATATCCATTCATTGACACATGCATTCATTAATTTTATAACAACGAATCTTCATTGATCTACAAAATAGCAATAACCTCTGACAGTATCTTTCCTGTCAACTTCTGAAGGTAGATATTGTGGTAATCAGTATTATTTAATAACATCATGATTTTGAATAAGATGAAATATGTTGAGCCTTCTGTGTTGTGTAAAATATTATGTTTTAATGTACAAGTTGAACATATTTCAGAAGTGAGTAAGCTGAGATGTAAAAAAGATTGTTTCATTCATATGTGCAAATCATTGTTGGCAATTTATGAAAAAGTAATGGATGTTTTTCATAGCCAATTCATTGTTAACATTCCTCTTCATAACTTTCATTATCAGTAGTGAAATTTTTACCTGTTTTTGAGGCCTCTATGCTTATGGGCCCCTAGGCTAAATTCTAAATAAACCTTAGTGAATAGTATGTATTCTACGAGACTTGCTTAATCTATTTTTCTTTATGCTTTGAAACTGTTGAATATCCATTTCCAGACCTGCTTATCCTTCCACTCTCAGCTTCTCTAACAGGACATTAACTATGCACCCATACTTCACATTCTGGTTTTCTTGTTCCCATTTTCTTGTGATCAGTGTGACCATTTATGACACAGAGAACCTCTGAAACCTGCCAGAGGGCAGGGCAGGTGTGACTTTCATACTGAGCTCCTGCTTGCAAGACTATAAATTCTCTCATTTGCTCCTCTCTGATAGTCTTTAGTTCAGAATTCTTTGAAGGCGTTCATTAAGAAGTTTTCTTTTTCTTGTGGCTTTTTAATGTCAGCCTCTTTACTGAAAGTTTAGTGATAGCATTGTATGACTAGGTTGATTAAAAATGGTTATTTCAATATTTATAGGTAGATAATAACCTAGTGAAACTGGTTTCATGCTGAAGGTTGAGATCTTAGGAAGATTTTCTTAAAATTTTCTATATATCAGACTATCCTCTCAAATCAGTTATTAGACTAGTACTACCATATTATAGAAATGCAACAGGATTTCATGGTTTGAACACAATATTAAAAACTTTTACTATTTTACATTCATGAATCATTGTTAGGTTTCTTGCTTTAATTTACATAGGACAGTACAGCAGAGCTAAAACATCACACCTTCATGGAAAGATATGTTTTATTCCTTGGCCTTGTGATTTACTTGCTTTGTAGCTCTGGAAATATTTTGAACATCTTTGAAACACCATTTCCATATATATGGAGTTCATAATAATGCCTACCCATGAATTTAATGCTCATAAAATATTTCAAATAGAGCTGATTCTCAAAATGGTGGCTATGTTGAAGAAACATAAATCAATAAGAATTACAAATCACTGAGAAAAGCATTAATTGTGTAATCCCTTCAGCACTGACATTTCTTCCATCCTAAACCCATAGTACTATTGTTTTTAAACAAGCAAGTAAACATGTAATAGGAAAATCCACAGATTTGCATTTTCTAAAGATTTTCTGTTAAGAACATGGATAGATGAGGAAGAAAATAAAGACAAAATATAAATAAAATGAAAGGGGGAATAAGGGTTATGAGATACTTTGGAAGTTGTTTTTTACTTCTATTTTTATTCTTATTTTCATCATTTTTGGACCCATGAAAATGTTTTAAAGTCTATTGTGATGTTGAAAAAAAACTATTGTGATGATGAATACACATCTATATGATGAAACTGTGAACCACTGATTTTATACTCTGGGTCATTATATAGTATGTGAATATATCTCAATAAAATTGCATTAAAAAGCATCCTGTTACAGCCCAGCACAGAGTACATGCTCAATAAATGGAAGCACATTTTTATATATCTGGAATTTTTTTAAAAAGAATATGACATTAGAAAAAAAACTGAAATGATTTGTATAGAGATTGTAAAACATAGACATTTACTTGAAGCTTGACAAAGGGCAGGAGGATCTCTGCACAGCAAAGTTTTGCTGGAATAATTAAAATATTGTATAGGTGCTCTCATTCTTTAAAATATAAAATAAAATTTCATTGACTTTAACACATAACCTGAAGGATGCCTTTTTCAATTTGAAGAATCAATATAATTTTTAATTTGTATTTTTCATCCACACAGCCATACAAAATTTAATATGCTTAAAGTTATTTCAATGTTTTTATATATTTACCGGTGAATTATGTGCACAGTGATGTGGAAACTGTGTAGATAAATCATGAACAAATGCTTATATGTGCTTTCATAATATGCTATGAGAAATCCTTAGAATTACACCTGAAATATAAGGAATCATGTATATATATTATTTTTATGACAAGAATTCACTTACTTTGTACCACCTGAATATATATGTTCTAGTTTGTTAGCTGCTGGAATGCAATATACCAGAAACAGAATGGCTTTTAAAAGGGAAATTTAGTAAGTTGTTAGTTTACAGTTCTAAGGCTGAGAAAATATCCCAATTAAAACAAGTCTATAGAAATGTCCAATCTTAGGCATCAGGGAAAGATACTTTGATTCAAGAAGCCCGATGAACTTCAGAGTTCCTCTCTCAAGTCGAAAGGCACATGGCAAACAAGGTTAGGGTTTCTCTTTCATCTGGAAAGACACATGGTGAACATGGCATCATCTCCTAGTTGTTTCTCCTGGCTTCCTGTTTCATGAAGCTCCCTGGGAGGTTCTCCAAAGCACTGGCTGATGGACTCTCTGCTTCATGATGCTGCAGCATTCTCTGCTCTCTCTGAATCTCCTTCATTCTCCAAAATGTTACTTCTTTTATGGGACTCCAGAAACTAATCAAGACTTACCTAATCCAGTTTAACACCCACTCTTGATTAAATCACACCTCTGGGGAAATGATCTGATTATAGCCTCCAACAGGCAGTACTGAATAGGGATTAGAAGAATGGCTGTTTTTACAAAATCGGATTAGGATTAAAATGTGGCTTTTCTAGGATTCATACATCCTTTCAAACCAGCACAATGTATCACAGAGGTTAGGAAAGAGAAGATAATAGGCAGCATTTGTTGTAATTATTAATTAAATAGCAATAATATAATAATATATCCAATTTAAAAAATAAACTGAATGCACCATAATTAAATTTATTTAAATAATTGAAATTAGTATTCTGCATACTGAAAGTATAGGGAGCAGAGCCCTCCTATCCCTTCCTTTTGCTGGCATCATTGACACTAGATGCTATTATCCAATCTAGTGCACTTTCACTAACAATGATCAATTCTGCTTACAACTGCTGAGGCTGAATTTTTCAATTCCATGAATAATAAAAAATACATTGGTCTTATTGTATGAGTACCATCCCTACTGATATTTTGTATTCCAATTTTATTAAAAATAGTGGGACAAATAGCAAACAAAAAGCATGATGGTAGAACAAAATTCAAGATGTACTACTAATGATATTAGATTTAAGTAAACTAAAAGATAAAATTCTGACTCAAAATTTGTTGAGTGGACCAAAAAAAGAATACACTACCTAAATATAAACTCTTGATAAGAATAATATTTAAAATAAACAGAAAAATATATTTTATATTTTTCTTTTTATGTTTTTTTATCTTTTTATAATCTATAATTTTTATTTTTATCAAAAATAAAAAGTGGGAGAGAAGTGAGGGTGATTCACATAGGGGAGTGAAGATGAGGAGAAGTTGAAAATGGAAACATCAAACACAGGTTAATACTATCTTTTCTTACACTGGAGAGGCAAAGCAAGATTTCTGGTAAGGGTGCAATCATATTTCAGGTGCAGGCAAGGATGAGTGGACACCTGAGATGATTAAGATGATGGTAGGAAGTATTTTGTTTTATAATAAGGGCATCTGTGTTCAATTTTAGTTTAAAATACAGAGAACAATGACACTAGAGAAAACCCCTATGTATGTAGCCCTTGGCATAAAAAATAAATATTGCCTAAGTATAATTTCAAGTAGATAATTGTTTCCAGATGGCTCTAGAAAAGCAGGAACTCTTCCATGGTTCATAGAAGCACTACTTATATTTCTGTCATTGACTTCTAGTTTTATTCAGCTGTGCTCAGACAACACAGGCATTATGATTTTAACAGTTGGGTATGTTTATATTTGGCCCAGGATATGGACTGTTTTGATATATGCTGAAAAGGCACTTACAAAGAATTTTGTACTCTGGAAGTGATAATCTATATGTCCTAATTAGTTGTGCTGTGCTAATGAAGTGTGCGTACTAACTAGATGGTATTTGTATTTCCAACAATGATTTTAGAATTTTATATATTCTCTTTTCTGTTATGTCATATGATTTGAATTTATGTCATGAACTTCGTTATCATGATGAAAAATCCCTTTTTATATTGATTCATAATTCCTGCCTCTGGTCTAAATTGTTTTACTAGAATTCCGCAGTATAACTACAAAGACATTTTTGCCTTGTGTTGTATTATATATTTTCCCTTGTTTAAAATTTTCATTATTTATAAAAATAAAAAATATAAATTATAAAAAGATAAAAAAATTATAAAAAGAAAAATATAAAATATATTTTTCTGTTTATTTTAAATATTATTCCTATCAAGAGCTTATATTTAGGTAGTGTATTCTTTTTTCAGTCCACTCAACAAATTTTGAGTCAGAATTTTGTCTTTTAGTTTACTTAAATCTAATATCGTTAGTAGTACATCTTGAATTTTGTTCTACTATCATGCTTTTTGTTTGCTATTTGTCCCACTTTTTCCTTGTCCAATTTTTCTTCTATTGGGTTGATAAATTATATTTTTCCTTTTTTATCATCAAGCAGATTTTCAGTTATAAATCTTATCTCTTATTTTAGATATTGCTCTAGAGATATCAACACCCATCCTCAACTTATTACATTTTATCTTGAATCTCCAGATGTCAGAAGAACACTGTACATCATCCAGGGAAGATCGGGGGAAGAGGCTGACAAATCATGATAAAGAAAAGAAAACGCCTCTCCCTTTAAGGTGGCTACTGACACTCATACATTACTCTTGCTACAGGCCACCATGGGACCAACTCTTGGCTAGCTTACTGGTGACAGAAAGGAACAATAATCTCTTCCCAAGAATAAGGGAGGGCATTGTCAAGCACTGGCCACAGGTTTTGATTAATGACTTTGGCTTACTTTGGCTCAGTATAAGGGTGGCCATTGATTAAACTCACCCCTGCAGTGGTCATAGTGTCAGCCATTACTTCAACTTACCCTGTATGGTGGAGACAAATTGAAGACACTATCCTTTCTCAGGGTTGCAGAAGACCATTAGATGAAGGGCTGCAATTACTGGGCAGGCTAAGAGGGCTCAGCTCTGAGGAGCTGTGAAGGAAGCTCTTGGTATCTTTCCTGATCTTCTACTCAGGGCACTTTAGAGTCAATCTGCAGACCTTATGTGGGTCATTGGCCCTTTTGAGCAGAAGAGGCTGACTCAGGAAAAGACCCCACATCATGTTCTTCAACCCACAGTGTGCCCTACAGACAATAATAGCTTGAAGCAATAAAAGGCATGTAAGAAAACATAGAGGCAGACAACTAGGAGCAATGACTTGGGGATTCAAACACCCAGGAGCCAAATGTCTGTCCCCTGGAAAACAAAGAGGAAAAACAAATGCCTGAAAACTTGGGAGCTCCAAAGCAAATAACAATCCAAAGCATGGGACAAGGCACACCCACAAAAAGACAAGGAAAACTATGCACACAACATTCACCTTAGTTAGGCAATTCTGATAGGAGCACTGATGCTCAAGAAAATCTCTGTTTTATCACCAGCTGGCTACAAAATCAAGAAAGAGACATCTTAGGTAATAAATACCAGATTTAACATATTAAAATACTCAGTGTGCACCAAGAGTATAAGACAAAGAAACAATAAATGATGGCCCATCCAAAGGAAAAGGATAAAAATCCACAAACCAACAATGAATGCCAGAATGTGGACAAACCAAACAAATCTTTTACAAATGATCTTAAAATGCTTAATAACATAAATGAAAATACACAGAAATAACTAAAGGATATTAAGAAAATGATGAATAAGCAATACAAGAATCTTAGTAAAGAGACAAATTTTTAAAGGAACCAAACAGAACTACTGGAGTTGAAGACCACAATAACTGAAATTAAAAAAAAAATGTTCTGAAGGGTTTGAAGGGCAGATTGGCACTGGCAGAAGAATGAATCAATGAACATAAAGACAAGACATTTGAAATGAATCAGGCTGAGGAGCATATAAGAAAAGAGTTATAAAAAAGTGAAAATAACCTAAGAGATCTCTGAGAAACCTTCAAGTGTACCAATATGCATTATAGGAGCTCCAAAGGGAGAAAAAAGAAGGAAAGGGGCAGAATAGTCAAAGAAATAATGGTAAGAACTTCCCAAGGTGAGTAAAAAATGAATGTACACATCAAAGAAGTCCATAGAACACTAAACGTGAGAAAAATGAAGAAAAATGCATCCTGTCATTTGTTGATTGCATTATTGAATACAAAGTACAAGGAGAGGCTTCTGAATGCTGTGAAAAAAAGCAATGAGCTCTGTACAAGAGAGTCTTAATAAGATTGAGTACTGATTTCTCATCAGAAGCCATGAAGAAAAGAAGACAGTGGGTTGAAACACTTAATGTGCAGAAAGAAAACAGCTGCAAACCAAGAATTATATATCAGTTGAATCTTTCTTTCAAAAACCTGGAAGAGATTAAGACATTTCCAGATAAACAGCACCTTAAGGAGTTCCTCACCAATAGAGATGCCCTGCAAGCAATGCTAAAAGGACTTCTTCAGATTGAATTACAGGATAGTAAACAGTGGTACAAACTGGCATAAATTAATACATAAATACCTGTAATAAATTAATCATTTGGATAAGTATAATGCCAGTATTATTGCATCAGTGTATTGTTTTGAATGTAACTCCACTTCTACCTACATGTGTTACATACATATGCATGAAAAGTAATGATGAATCTATGGTTTTGGACATAAAAACTACAAAGATATAAGTGGTAATGTACAAAAAAAAAGGTGGGGATAGAGAGGAGTATGTGAGAAGTAAATGTGCATGCTATTGATGTTAAGTTGGTATCAAAAGAAATAGCATTGTTATATATTTAGGATGTTAAATTTTAACTCCTTAGTAACTACAAGGAAAAGAGATGCAAAATATATCCAGACAGATAAGAGAAACCACTCAATATGTTATATCACAGAAAATAAAATAAAAACAAATGTAGTTATTAATGGAAGATTTAGGGAACACAAAAGGTATAAGATACACAAAAAAGTAAAATGGCAGAAGATAGTCCTGTATTGTCCATAGTGACTTTAAATGGAAATGGATTAAACTATCCAATCAAAAGGTAGAGATTCTCAGAATGGATATAAAGCAGGACCCAATTAAATACTGAATGCAAGAAACTTATCTTACATTCAAAGACACATGTAGGTTGGAAGTGAATGGATGGAAAAATATACAACTTGCAAGAAGTAACCATAGCAGAGCTATAGTAGCAGTAATAGGTAAAATATACTTTAAGGCAAAAAGAGTAATGAGTGTTAAATATAGTTATTATAAAGGGGTCAATCCCACCAGAACATGGAACTATTATATTATTATATATATACTGGCACCAAATAGCAGAACCCTAAAAGATATCAAGCAAATATTAACAGGTTTGAAAGGGGAAATTGATAGTTCTACATTAATTTTAAGAGACTTTAATACACCACCATCAATAATATGTAGACTAGTCAGAAGATCAATGAAGGAGACACAAAATTTGAATGATACTCTAAACCATCTGGAAATAAAGTACATGCATAGAACATTTCACCCAACAAAACAGCAAAAACATAATTGTCATTCTTTTCAAATATGCATGGATCATTCTCCTGAATAGACTTGATTAGGTGACAAAACAAGTCTCAAAATAATCAAAAGCATTGAAACCATATGTTATAGTTTGTTAGGCCACCAGGATGCAATACACCAGAAATGGAATGGCTTTTAAAAGGGGAATTTAATAAGTTACAAGTTTATATACTACTTGTAAATTCCCCCTTTTAAAATCCATTCTGTTTCTGGTATATTGCATTCCAGCAGCTAGCAAACTAGAACAAATATTTACTAGAAGACATCTCCAAATTAAATGTGAAAAATGCATCCTGATTTCCCCTCACAGCTTATAATTAAATGTGATGGCAAAGAGATAAGTTGATAACCAGACTCTTGCATACAAACAAATCAGAAATTGATGTTCTGGAAAATTCTGGTCTTCCAGGAGGGGAGACTCCAGAGAGTGGTGCCACACATGAGGATTTGGCCAAATGTGGTTAACCAGTCAGCCATTTCACAGAAAGCCAGGATTGGACTTGCTGTTATCTAGCAAGGATTTGTGGAAACTCCTTATGTCTCATGGGCATGATCCAAGGATGCTGCATAGAAAGCCAATGAGAGTGTTGCATGATCTGTATAAAGAGAACTACTGCCATTGGGGTGTGAGAGGGACAGAATAGGGACACATTGGAGGAAAAATAACTTCAGAGGCAAAGCCATGGAGGTTGGGGTCTGAAGTCAAGAAGCCTTGGGTCAGGAGAGCTCTCCAAGCATGTGGAGAGGGTGAATTTGCCCCAAAGGCAGAGGATGGGTCTTCCACCTCATTGCTGTGGAAAAGTCATGCCACCTCAGACCTTGGAGAAGGTGAAGCACATTCCTTTGGGTTTCTGGAGAGCCTGGCTACCACCACATAGAGGGGTTGAGTACGTGCCCCAGAAATTGCAGATAGCCTAGGGGCAGACCAACACTTGAAGAGGGTGTAGCTGAGCAAAAGGTGGTCTCCCCAATGTCCCCCCAAGGTTGCATTCATAGAAAGGCAAGCCACTGCATAACCCTTGGAAAGAGTGGGATGGCCACTTTCTAAGCTCTGAAGATACATGACTCTCAGACTTTTAAATCTAAAGGACTTTGCCCTGCAGGTTTTTGAAACTGCTTGTGTCCAGTGAGCCCTGTGTCCCTTCATCATTATGCAAATGAGTATATGTTTTCTATGACTCTTCCTTTTTTGTATGTTGGCAGCAAATAACTTGTTCTGAATTTTACAGGTCCAGAGCCAGAGGAGAATTTGTCTTAGGATAGACAATGCCTGTAACTGACTTTGATGAGATTTTATACTGTTTCTGATTGTATTGTTACTGAAATGGTTTAAGTTGTTCTGATATTGTTATTGAATGAATGTATTTTGCATCTGGATAGAGCATGTGTTTTTGGGGTCCAAAGGGTACAATGTGTTGGTTTGAATCTGTAGTGGACCCAAGAAAAGCCATGTCCTTTAGTCCTCATTCAATATTGTTGGCTGGGAGCATTTTGATCCCCTGGAGATGTGACCCACCCAATTGTGGGTGGTAATTTTGATCATATAGCTTCCATGGAGTTGTGACTCCACCCATTAATCCTTTAAAAGAGGAAACACTTTGGAGAGAGTCCCTTTTGAAAATGACAAGAAAGCCATAGTAGAGCTGAGCAGAGCCATGAGGCCAAGAGAACCACAGAGCCCGTCAGCCAGCAGCCTTTGGAGATTTGGAGAGAGCAGAGAAGGACAACAGAATGCCACAGAACCATGAAGTAGAGAATCCAACAGCCATGACTTTTGGAGATGAAGAATGGAAATGCCTCCTGGAGAGCTGGAGAAGAAGCTAGCAGATGATGTCATGTTTGCCATATGCCTTTCCACTTGACAGAGAAACTCTGAACTTCATCAGCCTTCTTAAATCAAAGTATTTTTCCCTGGATGCCTTAGATTGGACATTTCTGTAGACTTGATTTAATTGGGATGTTTTCTCAGTTTTAGGATTGTAAAACTTACAGCTTATTAAATTCCCCTTTTAAAAATTCAATCCATTTTTTGTATATTGCATTCTGGCAGTTAGCAAAGTATAACAAGGGGGAGCACAGGTCAAAATGAATTAAGTGCATTGAAATACTAGTAGTCAATGAGAGGGAGGTGTAAAGGGTATGGCATGTATGAGTTTTTCCCTTTTTTCTTTCCTTTCCTGGAGAGAGGCAAATGTTCAAAAAAAATGATCTTGGTAATGAATACACAACTATGTGATGATATTGTGAGTCATTGATTGTAACAAAGTCAAGAATACTTTTATATCAAGAATGTTGGTATGCTTTTTGTTTACAATAAAAAATGTCAAGGGCTCATGTTTGAAATAGTATCAAGGTTTTCCTTGGTGTGAAAGTTTAATAAGTTCATATTTTTTGTCCCATCTCTTAAGGGACTTTGTCAGTACTTTTTAATTTTCTGCCCAGCACACTCTTGGATGTATCCAGGTATTACCTTAAGTTATGCAGAGTTACAAATCCATATTCCCATTGTGGGGACCATATGTTTGGACTGTTTAAGTGGGCCATCCATACAGGTTGAGTTACATCATGTGCTATAGAAAATTTAGGTTTTGGACAAAATAAACCTCTCTCCATTGGTCTCATACAGTAGGTGAAGTTCTAAAATACAAACAATATCATCTTTACCCAATATCTTCACCTTATATTATGTCCTCAAGGTTCATCCATGTTGTTATATGCATCAAGATCACATTTCATCTTACTGCTGCATAATATTCCATCATACATATATACCACATTTTGTTTATCCACTCCTCTGTTAATGACCTCTTGGATTGTTTCCATCTTTTGGCATTTGTGAATAGTACTACTATGGGTATATACCAAGTATTGGTATTGCTGGGTCATAGAGTAACTCAATATTTAGTTTTCCGAAGAATTGCCAAACTGTCTTCTGCAGTGGCTGCACCATTATACATTCCCACCAGCAGTAAATAAGAGTTCTAATTTCTCCAAATCCTCCGCAAAATTTGTAGTTTCCTGTTTGTTTAATAATAGCCATTCTGAAAGGAGTGAGGTAAAATGTGATTAGAGTCTTTATTTGAATTTCCCTTATACCTAGTGAAGATGAAAATCTCTTCAAGTGCTTTATATCTATCTGTATTTGCTCATTGGAAAAATGTCTATTCATATCTTTAACCATTTTGAAATTGGGTTGTTTGTTCTTTTGTTGTTGATTTCTTTATGTACACAGAATATGAAATCTTTATCAGATATGATTTTTGGGGGGTGCATGGTCTGGGAATCGAACACGGGTCTCCTGCATGAAAGGTGATATGATGTTTAAAAGTATTTTTCCCATTAGTTGGGTGTCTGTGTTAGTTAGATTCAGTTGTCAACTTGGCCAGGTGAGCATACCTAGTCTTGTTGTTGCGGACATAAGCCAATGGTACGTGAACCTCATTTGTTGTTAATTACATCTGCAGTTGGCTAGGAGGCGTGTCTGCTGCAATGAGTGATGTTTGACTTAATTGGCTGGTGCTTAAATGAGAGAATGCAATGTAGCACAGCATAAGCAGCTCGGCATTCCTCATCTCAGCACTTGCAGCTCAGCCCAGGCCTTTGGAGATGGAGAAAGAAGTCACCCAGGGGAAAGTTGTTGGAACCCAAGGGCCTGGAGAGAAGACCAGCAGAGACCAACCTGTGCCTTCCACGTAAGACAGAGCCTCAGTGGAAAGTTAGCTGCCTTTCCTCTGAAGAACCAACAAAATAAATCCCCTTTTATTAAAGGCCAATCCATCTCTGGTGTGTTGCATTCCGGCAGCTAGCAAACTAGAACAGTGTCTCTTCATCTTTTTAAGGAAGTCCTTTCAGACCTGGAAGAATTTGTTTTGTTTTATTTTTTGGCACTGTCAGGCTCTGGGAATTGAAGCCAGGTTTCCAGAATGGTAGGCAAAAATACTGCCTATGAGTCACCATTGTACCACCCAGCATTTGATTTTGATGAGTTCACCTTTATATAATTTTTTCTTTCATTGCTGTGCTTTGGGTGTAAAGGTTAAGAAACTACCTCCTATTACTAGGTCTTGAAGATGTTCCCTTATATTTTCTTCTAGTTTATGGTACTGGCCTTTTGTGATAGCCAGGGTTCTCTAGAGAAACAGAACTAATTGGACATATCTGTAAATATGAGAGTTATAAGGGTGTCTCATGCAACCGTGGGAATGGAAGAGTCCAAAATCTGCAGGGCAGGCTGTGAAGCTGGCATCTCCAATGAAGGGTCTGGGTGAACCTCATTGGAGAGGCTCATTGACTGAAGAAGCAATGAAAAATTCTCTCTTTTTCCTAAAGAACCTTCAGCTGATTGCACTATCTCAATGTGGAAGACACACTTTTGTTGATCACAGATGTAATCAGCCACAGATGCATTCAACTGACTGATGATTTAATACACCAGCCTTCCAGTTTATCAGCAAACCATAAAGTATCTTTGCAGCAACAATCAGGCCAGTGCTTATCTGACCAGAAAATTGGGCATAATCATTTGGCCAAGTTGACACCAGAGCCTAACCATCACAGTCTTGTACTTAGTTCTTTGATCCACTTTCAGTTAATTTTTGTATCGGGTGTAAGGTAAGGGTCCTTTTTAATTCTTTTGGCTATTGATATCCAGATCTCTCCTACTCATTTATTGAAGGGCTATTCTTACCCAGTTTAGTGGATTTGGGGGTTTGTCAAAGATCAATTGACTACAGATTTGGTGGTTTATCTCTGCAGTCTTGATTAGATTCTGTTGATCAGTACTTATCTTTATGCTAGTACTATGCTGTTTTGACCACGTGATTTTATAATAAGTTTTAAAATCAGAAAGTGTTTCTCCTCCACTTCATTTTCTTTTAAGGCTATTTTTAACTATTTGAATTCTCTTTCCTTTCCAAATATATTTGGTAATTCATTTTTCCAAGTCTTCAAAGTAGGTTTTTGGAATTGTGACTGGTTTTGCATCGAATCTGTAGGTCATCTGAGTAGAATTGACATCTTAACTATATTTAACATTCTTATCTACAAGCAGAGAATATTTTTCCACTTATTTAGGTCTTCCTTGATTTCTTTTAACAATGTTTTGTAGTTTTCTGTGTACAGGTCCTTTACATCTCTGGTTCAGTTTATTTCTAGATACTTGATTCTTTTGGTTGTTGTTTTTTTATTTGGTCAATGAATTTTTTTGTATGCTGTATGGCAGGGTCAAATTTCATTATTTTTCCATGGAGTATCCTGTTATTGCAGCACCATTTGTTGAATTTTTGTTTGTTTTGCTTGTTTGTTTATTTGTTGGGGGGAGGGGAAGTGAATGGACCGGGAATCAAACCTGGTTCTCCTGCATGGCAGGCAAGGAGTCTATCACTGAACTACACTTATGCAACCCTAAATTGATTTTTTTAAATGTTTTAAAATTGTATAGTATAACATATATACAAAGGAAAGAAAGAGAAAAGTAATAATTTTAAAAGCACACTTCAAGAAGTAGTTACAGAACAAATCCAAGAATTTGTCATGGGTTACCATTCCATAATCTCAGGTTTTGCCTTATAGTTGTTCCAAAACACTAGAGGTTAGAAGGAATATTAATATAGTAATTCAGCAGCCATACTCAGTTGTTAAATCCCATTTATCTCTGTTATGCCTCCTCTTCTTCTTTAATCCTTCTCTCAATCCATAGTGATCTTTGGGGAGTGCCTGTACTGACTTTTACATGTTGAGAAGTGCTGTCCACACTGAAGGAGAGGGGGATGTAATTAATTGATAAACCTGGAAAGGTTGGTACCTCTGGGTTTGAGTATTTGTCTGACCTAGGAACCCTCAGGGAATAATATGTTCCAGGAAGGCAAACCTAGTGCATGAAACCTTTATAGACTCTCAGTTCAAACCCTAGGTGTTCCTAAGAGTCAACAGGAGTGATGTTGATTGGGCTTCAGTAAACCATGGTAGTTAACACTATCTAACTGAACCTTGCTAAAGAGTAGCCTGCAGAACAGCTGTTTGACCCCATTTGATCTCCTATGGCCACTGAAGCTTTATTTTGTTACAATTCTTTTCCCCCTTCTGGTCATGAAGGCATTGCCAATCCTATGGTGCCAGGCCCAGACTTATCCCTGCGAGTCATGCCCCACATTGTCGGCAGATTTTCATCCCTGGATGGCTTGACAACATAGAGAGAAGGGCAATGATTTTTCATGCAAGGTGGGGCTTAAAGAGAAAGAGGCCACACCTGAACAACAAAGAGTCTTCCTCAAAGCAGCTCTTAGGCCTTGTTATGGGTAGTCTTAGATTCTCCATACAGAAATAAGTTTCATAAGAGTAAGCCTCAAAACACAGGGCTCAGTATCAGGGTAAGGGGGGAACTGCTATTGCATGCTCTGGGCTATGTTTTACAGGAAGACAACAACAGTACCACAGCAATACCAGGGGTAAATAACAGGGGAGTGTAACAATAATTAAGGAGAGGTTTGGTTGGTGAGTTTATCAGTTATTTTTCTCTTGGGAGCAATGAAAATCATCTAAAATTGAGAGTGTTGATGGACTACTGACTTCGGACATCATACATGATACCCAATGGATGAGGATGAATGAAGGATACACCAACTGAGAAGTAGAATGCAAACAGTGATGTACACATGTGATCTAATATCATGCTTCTACAGAAAGGAATAAAGTTGTGAGGCATACAATGGGATGAATGAACCTGTGGGACTATATGTGATGCAAATCAGACAGAAACAAAAGAGCAAGCATTGTATGGTCTCATTTAGAAAGTACTTATAATCTAGCTGGGGACTAGACTGTAAGCTCTTATAGCAGTCACATTTAATCTGGAACATTTCCATATTTTTAGAGGCTCTGCTATGTATGTACAACTGATATGTCCCTGGAACTTTCAGTACCTGTGTGACACCTAAGACTCAGAGTAGGAGTTCTGTAGTTCTAAAGGTCAGCATTGCAACATACAATAATTGTTAAAGAAATTGAAAAAGAGATCAAGCTTTAATTACAGATAAGAACAAAGCTGATCAGGTCAGGAATAAGATAATTCAGAATATAGTGATAAGGAATGTCTGTATTTTAGAAGTCATCTACTCTTTGAGATGAAAGGAAGAAAGGTTTATTTTATTCAGAACCTAAATTTTCTGTAGTACATAATCTAACTCAATTTGTCTGAATAGGTAATTTAAGCCACCCAAGCATAGGATGCCCAGAATGGGAATGAGAGCCTGTAATTCTGCATAGTTTAATGTAATGCCCAGATATATCCCAGAGTATGTTAAATAGATAATCAAAAACTGTTGGCAAAGTCCCCTCAGGGATGGGAGAAAAAATATTGAACTATTAAATTTTACCACTGGGGAATCCCCTGACACTGTCTCAATGTTAGGGACTCCCAAGTCACTAGGTCAATGCCTTGATCTTGAGGCTTGCTCCTGTAAAGCTTATTTATGTAGTAGAGAAGCTTAGCCTACCTATTGTTGTGCCTCAAGTTATTTCCAGGAGACATCTATTGTTGCTCAGATGTGGCCTCTCTCTCTCTAAACTCAACTCTGCAGGTGAAATCATTCCCCTTCCCCCTACATGGGACATGATATCCAGGGGTGAAAGTCTCCCTGGCAATGTGGGATATGACTCCCAAGGATGAGCCTGGCCCTGGAACCATGGGATTGACAATGCCATCCTGCCCAAAAGTGAGAGAAGAACTGTAATAAATAAGGTATCAGTGGCTGAGAGAGTTCAAATAGAGTCAAGAAGCTACTCTTGCTTCTACTCCTATGCAAGCTTCAGCTAGATATTGCTACCTATCATGGTTTGTCAACCCCCAACTAAAACCATTCCTGCCAACCCTAAAGAATGCCTGGGGCTTCATCTGAGATTCCACCAAGCTTCCATGCACTATGAAACCTACAACCTCCAGATGGGTTCATAGGCCAGATAAATCCTGAAACCCAGAGGTGCCAGCCTTTCCAGTTTCATCCCACTATCCTCTATTATTCACAGCTCCTTCCAATACAAAAAAGTTAGAATGGGCATAGCCCAATAATAAAGATGGGGAAAAAGATCAGAGGAGAATATGGAGTTATGCAGAGAAGTTAGGGTTTAGCAAATAAGTATGATTGCTTATTTTGATATTTGCTTATTTGAATCATTATATTGATATTTCTTTTATTGTCCAGTGTCTTGGAGCAGCAAGAAATAAAAACCTAAAATTGTGGAATTGTAACCCATACCAAACTCTTAAATTTATTCCACAACTAAACATTGTGGTGTGCTTTGAAATTTATTTCTTTTTTGTATGTATGCTATTTTTCACAATAAAATACCTTCAGGGTTTGGTCTATTTTCCTGAGAGTCCCCAATGTTTAGGAAGGTACTCATGTTTTCCCAGGTGGGGGAGTTTAATGGTTATATATATATATATATATTCCTATTTCAGATCCTCAAGAGACCCTACCAATACTTTTTTCTTTTCTTTTGTTTTATTTATGAAACATATCCACATACAAACACAAACATTCTTACCGTATGATCATTCCATTCTTGTTATATAATCAATAACTCACAATATCATCACATAGTTGTATAGTCATCATCATAATCATTTCTTAGAACATTTGCATCAATTCAGAAAAAGAAATAAAAAGAAAACAGAAAAAATTATACATACCATACCCCTTACCCCTCCCTTTCATTGATCACTAGCATTTCAATCTACTAAATTTATTTTAACATTTGTTCCCCCTATTATTTATTTGTTTTTAATCCATAAAAGGAGCATCAAACATGAGGTTTTCACAATCACACAGTCACACTGCAAAAGCTATATCATTATATGATCATCTTCAAGAAACATGGCTACTGGAACACAGGTTTACATTTTTAGGCAGTTCCCTCCAGACTCTCCATTACACCTTAATGAAAAAGGTTATACCTCCAGGATAACCTCTCAACTCTGTTTGGAATCTCTTAGTCATTGACACTTTATTTTGTCTCATTTCTCTTTTCCCCCTTTTGGTCAAGAAGGATTTCTCAATCCCTTGATGCTGAGTCCCAGCTCATTCTAGGATTTCTGTCCCATGTTGCCAGGAAGGT